>JAODAL010020052.1:0-70432 GCA_025379985.1 Phyllomedusa bahiana
TGCGTTCCGTGAGTTTAGAGAGAGTTGGATTCTGTTTGGTTATCCGTGTACCAGTCCGCTTGCTTACGTTTCCTGACCTTGCCTGTTTGCCGCCTGCCCTGACCTTCTGCCTGTCTCTGACCACGAACCTCTGCCGCCTGCCCTGACCTTCTGCCTGTCCCCGACTATGCCTCCAGATTACGATTCTGTACCATGCAGTACCCCGGCCGCCATCGCAAGCAAGTCACGTCAGGGGTAGCGACCTGGTAGCCTCACGCCACAGCAAGTCCATCCCACTTTGCGGCGGGCTCTGGTGAAAACCGGGGGCTACTTAGACTCCGCTCCCTGGCGTGGCTTAACTATCATCGTTTGCGGTTGTCCAGCGAATCCACCTCCGCATTACAGGAATGTTCAAAGAAGTTAATGAAATTGATCATAGATTTTGAAACAACTCGACTACAAGAGATACAAGAACAAATTAAACAAGTCAACACCAAATTGCAGGAATTTAAGGAGGATAAAGAAAGTGAAAAATTACAGGACAGTATTAAAACGAATTTCATGAAGTTGGATGCAGTAATTATGGAGACTAAAAGAGCAAAGTATCAAAGAGACCATGAGGACTACCAGGCCAATAAGGTTTATACATAGAAGACGGAGAGAAGACCCAGATCTATTTTGAAATTTACATCAAGATATAAAAGAAATTATAATAAAAAGGAAGTAAGTTTTTCAGAGCTGGAGGATACACATACGGGCATGTCAGCTACCTCAGACACGGATAATTCGTCAGTAGAAAGACAGTCTACAAGAAGTAAAGCCAGTGAACAAAGACAACAGGTATCAAAAAACGGAGGACAAGAGGAGGCAGAAAGCATCACAAGAAAATCAAAAACTGCCAAGAAGAGATAAGACACATAGATAAAAAGGAAAATGTCATCATACTTACCCCTACAGTGCTGTCTACAGAACAAAAAGACGTATTAAAGAAGGGACTTAATTTTTCTCCCACTAGCCATTTTAAACTTTTTGATACTCTTTTGGATTTAAATACATTTGTTAGACTACTTACAGTCAAGCGTTTTTTTAGGGAGAAAGATTTATGTATGGAAGATATGGGGGAAGCTAGTGATAAGTCTGGGGATCACATTAAGGATTTTAGAGTATATCGCAATGATTTTCAGGATCTTACTTTTTTGGAACAACAGTCGTTACTGATGGTAGAGGAATTGCAGGATGAAGGAGAAAAAACAGATTATGGCATAAAAATCCAGCATGACAGTGATAATCCCCAATTCTGTTAATAAAAGTGATTTAATATATGTATATCACTATATCTCCGAGCCACTATACTGAGCTGCCTTCTCAGCTCATACTTACATCATTACCAATGATAGTAGGCTATTCTTTTTTGAGTATTCGTATAAATTTATTCAACAACACTTGTCCAACACTTTCGGACATACATTTAAAAGTTCTTATGGCAATAGCACGGGTCAATGTTATGGATATTTTCCAGTCAACTATGGAGAGGGATTTAAAAACTATACAACAACAAATACAGGATAAAAGGGTTAATGGAAATACAAAAATAAAATATAATATGACGAAACAAGAATACAAAGCGTTAGATGAAATAAAAAAGAATAAAAACCTGATAATAAAAAAGGCTGAGAGGGAGGAGCCACTGTCGTGCTGGATGCAGGACTGTATGTAAAATTGATAAAAGAGACCCTGGATGATACCTATACTTATCGAAAGCTAAAACAGGACCCTACAAAAGAAATGCAAAGTAAACTTACCAAGTTATTAGAAGAAGGGCTTAATTTGGGAGTTATAACTGAAAAGCAAGTAAAATACTTAGGAGTAAAAAATCCAAAAATACCAACATTTTATGGTGTGCTGAAAACGCATAAAGACAAATTCCCGCCAGGACTACGCCCTATAGTATCTAGTTGGGGTAGCCTCAATGAAAAACTTAGTCAATGGGTGGATGGTTATCTACAACTCATGGTACAAATGTCACCAGGGTATCTGAAGGATAGCACCTCAGTGATAAAAAACTTCAAAAATTTTCAATGGACAGACAACTGTACCTGGCTAAATATGGATGTTGTAAGCCTGTATTCTAGCATTCCCCTGCCATTGGTAGGAGTTGCTATAGAATACCACTTGAAAAAGTTCAATCTATACACAGAAGAAGAACAGATATTTTTATTGGAAAGTATAGAGTACCTTATCTTTAACAATTATTTTCAATTTGATGGTGAATATTATCTTTAAAATGTGGGGGTACCTATGGGGGCGACAGCGTCGCCATCCATGGCAAACCTATTTATGGCCTGGTGGGAACAAAAGACAATATATGATGTTCAGAACCCTTATGCCGTAAATATAAATGTATGGGCGCTACATCGACGACCTCCTGTTTGTTTGGGGTCGCGATGTGGTGTTCATACCAGGGTTTGTCCAATTCCTTAATGATAACACAATCAATCTGCGATTTACACATAATGTGGAAACCATGACCATCTCATTCCTGGATCTTAATTTAACAGGAGATAAAGTAAAAAAGAAAGTCCTAACTAATGTATACAGGAAACCAACAGGTGGGAATACTGTATTAAGGGCAGACAGCTGCCACCCTATTCATACCATTAATTCTATCCCTTACGGAGAACTCAATAGAGCCCGTAGGATTTGCAATGAGGATCTTAAATATAAACAACAAGTTGAAATCATAGAACAAAGGCTGAAAAATAGGGTATAAACAAAAAAGCAGATAGACCTTGCGAAAGACAAAATGAAAAATAAAACACAGGAATCACAACTAGAAAGAAATAATGATACGAAAAAGAAAAGAAAATTAATCATAATCTAGTGTATACAACAGCCTATAGTGAAGAATTCCAACTAATAAAAAAGATCTTTTTCAAAAATATCAACATTCTAAGACAGGACCCTATACTGGCAAGTATAGTAGATGAAGGGATTAAAATGGTGGCGAAACGAAGTAAAACATTGGGGGACACCATATCTCTGAGTAATTTTTCAAGTAAAAATTTGTCCAGTACCTGGTTGGCTTTGAAGGGAAGTTACACATGTGGGAAAAAGAGCTGCAAAACAGATGGTTTGGTAGGCCAAGTAAAAAATAAGAGCTTCATAAATTGTGATACAGACCATCTAATTTACCTTATCTACTGCACCTCTTGTAAAAAATCCTATGTTGGAAGCAGCATCCGTAAGATGAAAGTGAGAATACAGGAACATCTAGCCAGTATCAGAAAGGCACAAAGTGCCCACTCTGGAGCGGTGAGACACTTCGTTGAGAGGCACGCAGGCGCACTGGATAGCTTCAGGTGCTATGGAATAGAACGGGTTGATCGCCCGCACAGCGGAGGAGTTTGGGAGGCTCGAGTGCGCCTGCATGAGGACGTATTGATCCATGAGTTGGAAACGAGAGTACCAATAGGTCTGAATAATAGAAATGATTTATCCTATATATATTGAGACATTGTGTTGTGATGTAAATTGTTAATATGAAAAGAAAAATGAGAGCAAATACAAGTAATCAGCGATAGTATTAGGTCTGTGTTTTTTTAATTAAGGATATGACGTGTTGACACAGGTAACGCCCAGTTTACTATTTTAATGGACACACTGGTAATGTTAGTTTAACCGTGATCAAGGGCAAGAAAGTTATGCCTGAAACACGTAGGTTTTAATCCAGTTTTTTGTACCGTCTGCACCATCTATATGTAAATAAACAAAAGCATTTTTTCACTAAGAACGCTGGATCCACTCATCTTTTGAGTACTCTGCTATGGCAGTTTTTTGCTAAGACACCGGAGGAGCCAAACATGTGTATATGTAGAATCTGTGGGCAGAAAGTGAAGCGTGGCCAGGGACCTAACGTTGGCACCACGGCCCTGTCTCAACACATGCAGTGTCACCTACCAGTGGACTGGGAAAAACGTGTCTCAGATGTGGTGGTCCATCCTGCCGCAGCACCCAGTGGGACACAAGCCATTTCATCCAGTCAAGGCTCCACCACCTCTGCCAAAGAGAGCTGTTTTTCTTTGCCATCATCTACCGGTCCAGATGCTCCTGCTGCTCACAAATCATGGCGCCAGCAGTCGTTCATCGAGGCGATTGCCAAGAAACAGCAGTATGCATCCAACCATCCTAAGGTGCAGAAGCTGACCGTGCTCCTGTCCAAGTTGTTGGGACTGCAATCCTTCCCTTTCCAAGTGATGGACTCTGTACCGTTCAGAGAATTAATGGCTTGTGCCGAGCCGAGGTGGAGAGTCCCAAGCCGTTATTTCTTCTCGAAAAAGGCAGTACCAGTCCTACATAAATAAGTAGAACAAAAGGTAGGACAGTGCTTGAGTCTATCAGTTTCTTCCAAAATGCATGGCAGTGCGGACGTGTGGAGCTATAACTATGGTCAGGGACAGTATATGTCCTTTACGGCCCACTGGGTGAATGTGCTTTCTGCCCAGCCACACCAGCAATTTGGACAGGAGACACCGCTTTCTCCTCCACGTTGTCAAACTGTTGCTCCTGCGCCAATGTCCGCCTTCTCCACCACCACCTCAGCCTCCACAAGTCTAAGTGCTGCTCCATCATACCACATGTGCAGGGCACAGCGGTGTCATGCAGTTCTACACCTGGTTTGCCTGGGCGAACAAAGTCACACAGGGGAGGAACTGCTCCGCGTCATGCAACACGTGGCTTTCTCCTCGACAACTGCAAATCAGAACCATGGTGACAGACAATGGGAGGAACATGGTGTCTGCACTGCACTGAGGAGGGATGATCCATGCGCCCTGCATGGCGCACGTGTTCAATCTGGTTGTCAAAAGGTTCCTGAAGTCTTCCACCCATCTGCAAGACATTCTAAAAATGGCCAGGAAACTGTGCATGCACTTCATCCATTCCTATAAAGCCAAGCACACCCTCCTTGAGCTGCAGCGGCAGAATGGCCTCACCCAACATAGGCTGATATGCGATGTTTCCACCCGTTGGAATTCCAGCCTGCACATGTTGGACCGAATGTATGAACAGAGAAAGGCCATTAACGATTGTTTGATGATCCAAGTGGACAGGAGTATTCCCCTGTGTAATTTTGATGTCAGCCAGTGGCAGCTCATGCGTGACACCTGCTGTTTGCTCAGGCCCTTTGAGGAGGCCACGTTATTTGTCAGTCGCCAGGACTACGGGATGAACAACGTCATTCCACTGCTTCATGTCCTTGAACAGATGCTGAAAAATCTGTCTGGACAGGGGACTGGAGACGTGGCAACTACATCTCACGGCCACATGAGTCCGGTGGGGACTGAACTGGAGGAGGAGGAGGACATTGGAGCACAAGTAGCGTCTGGCGAAATGAGTGGTTTTTCTACTCAGGTGACAGGAGAGGAGGAGTAGGAGCATCTGGAGTAGGTAGATGGAGATGAGGAAGATGAGTTAGATGACCCAGAAGCACCATGGAAGTGTACAGTGGAGATGGAGGCTGGGAGTCCCTCAGAGTAACTTGCGCAGATGGCCCGCGGCATGCTGAGTTGCCTGGCTAGTGACGGCCGAATTGTTACCATCCGGCAGAGGGACAACTTCTGGCTCTCCACCCTCTTGGACCCTCGCTACCGGTCCAAAAAGGGGGCCTTTTTTCCAGCTGCCGAGAGGGAGGAGAAACTGGCGTACTATAGAGAAATCCTGTGTAGTCAGTTGGACGTTGCTTATGTGCGCCATGGTCCATCCTCTGACAGGTCTGACTGGGGGGTTCCTCATCGCTAACGTACCACTGCCACGGCTGCTGTGGGGAGTTAGGGGGGGGGTAGGAGCAGTAGCAGCTCCATCAGCCTCAGCCTCAGTCTGGAGTCATTGGTGAGCAGCTTCCTTCACCCGCCTAGTGAGGAGAGTACTCAGCAGCAGCAGCTGGACCTGGAGCAGACCCTGAACCTACTTGGGGTGGCCTACTTGGACAGCACTCTGCCACCCAAGGTAGAAGATCCGCTGCACTACTGGGCAGCCAAACTTCATGTGTGGCCGCAACTTGCTGAGTTTGCACTGGAGAAGCTGTCCTGCCCGGCCAGTAGTGTGGCATCGGAGCGGGTGTTCAGTGCGACGGGGGCCATCGTTACCCCAAGGAGAACCCGCTTGTCCACCCGATATGTGGAGAGACTGACTTTTGTCAAGATGAATCAGGCGTGGATCGGCCAGGATTTCCACACACCAATGCCTTATGTATCAGATTAGATCAGCCATGACACCTCCCCAAAACTTTGAGAAATGAGTCTGGATTCTAACTACCTGCCTCAGCCACTATTCTGATGCTGCCACCTTCCTGATGCCACACATCTGCTGCCAGTTGCTCCATTTGCCTCCCACCATCTTTACCAGGGACTGGTATTGCCACCCGCCTCCACACTCTGTCATTGTGCCACTCTCTGACCTCATGCTGCTGCCACCTCCACACTCTGTCATTCTGCCACTCTGTGGCCTACTCATGTTGCTGCCACCTCCAGAATTTGTCATTGTGCCACTCTCAGAGCTCATGCTGCTGTTGCTTTTGGTGCCGTCAAATCCACACTGTGTCATTGTGTCACTCTGTGGGCTCCTGATGTTGCTGCCACCTCCACACTTTGTCATTTTGCCACTCTGTGGCTTCTGATGTTTCTGCCACCTCCAGAATTTGTCATTGTGCCACTCTGTGGGCTCCTGATGTTGCTGCCACCTCCATAATTTGTCATTGCGCCACTCTGTGGCCTACTCATGCTGCTGCCAACTGACCGCTGTCTCACTGGAACACCCTGGGGTTTCCTAATGCTCTTTCCGCCCTCCATCACTCTATGACATTGCCACTATGTTTGGTTTTCCCCTTCTTTCCATTTGTCAGAAGGAATGAAAAGGATCAGGATTGTCTGATAATTAGCAAGCCAAAAGCAGGAGTGGATACGGAACACAGAAGACATGCAAATATCCCATTTACTGGTCATCTCTGTTTTGGATCAACTCCTGATTGTTTTTGGCTCTAGCAATGCTGATGGATTATTGATCGATTGAAAGCGGACACTGACAGATAAAAGGAAGGACAACATGATCAGTGACGTCAACGCAAAATTACTGCCAACACCCTCTCCACTCATTCAAGGGAGGGGGGGGGGCGCTTCTACATGTATCAGTGTTTAACAGAACAGGTTCTGTCATATTCTGTGGAATCATCTAGTGACGGTGTAAAGCTCTGGCCTTGTGGAGTGACCCCTGCTGTGACATGCCCTTACTGTGCTGTGACCTGTGCCGGCTCCAGGAATCTACTATTGTGTTCCTTGATGCTATTGTAGTATTTTAGCCCTCAGCTTGGTTCTTTCCAGCTGCCGCTGACATGACTTTGTCAGGCTGCGTTCTCGATTCAGTTATTTGGTCAGTTTTGCCCCTGTAACTGCCCAGAGAAGTGAAGAGTGAACCGATTCTAAGAGCGGCGGCTGTCATGTGCATGTCAAATTAAAACACAGCATTGTATGAAGACCAAACCACGCTTTCTATGTATATTTGAGCATGGCACAACGTTCTACAGCACCCTACAGGCTCTCTGCAGCCAGGAAATAGCTGTTTTTTAACGCGATTCGCTGCAAATAAATTCGGGTTGAAACGATTTTTGTTGGAAAATTTGGCGAACTCGGCATATCGAATTTTTGAGAAATTCGCCTATCTCTAGCTGTGTTGTTATTTTAAGGGCACAATAAATTTACAGTTATACAAGCCGTACACTGACTACTTTATATTGTATCAAAATATCATATCTTCAGTGTTGTCCCATGAAAAGATATAATACAAAATTTACAAAAAGGTGAGGGGTATACTGACTTTTGTGAGATTCTGTATATTAAATTCCAACTTGATCACAAGATCAAGGAAGAGTTGTCCCAATTTTTTTATAAACAACCAGGAGAATATGGAGAAAATGGAATGCAGACCATACATGAATTCTGTCCATTCCCGTAATACTCACCAGCGGAAATAATTTCTTCACACAGATCAATCACTTTTTAAAAAGATGGAAGCTTGAAAACACAATCCAGAATGTAGAAAAGAACAACTTAACAGAGAAAGTTTATTAAAAGAAGCTCAGAATACACAGTATGGGGGTTAAATACAGAAGCAACCTAACAGGAATATCATAGTCAGCAGCATCCATGCATTTTAAGCCCCATAGTTATGTGACTCATAGTTGGCTTACCAATCCAGTGAATGGTCTCCAGTAAAGAAAGCAGTAGTCTCGCCTATGTGACTGACTTACTGTGAACTATAGGATTATATTATTAAGGGATTGTCTCACTACAAAAAATAGCTTTCAACATGTAGGGAACTGTAAATGAAGACTTTTACCAAACATATTGTTTTGTTTATTTAGCTTTGTTGAGAAGATAAGAGATTTTATCTGTTCTGAGTGCACACAGGTTTCTCTGGGTTACTGTCTTCTCTCCCCATCTCTCTCTGCTGTTTGTTTTATCTGAGAGCAGGGAGTAACATTACCACAGGTCAGCACACAGTACTTCAGTTTGGGAACATAGGGCAACATGTATGAATGGTCGCTCTATTTTTAAACAGGCACTCTCCAATATCAGGCGCATTACAAAGTGCCCACAGCACTTTGAGATCGGCGGTGTGCTGGATGCGTGTCACACTACAACCGTACAAAGCTACACATTTATAGCTTCAGTACAGCAAATCCAGGTGCATTACTGCTGGAACAGGAAGAGCACTTTAAAAGTGCTTTACCTGAGCCAGAAGTGTCGCTTTGTAGCTAGAAAGCGCTAAATCTATGACCTGCAGAAGAACAGGTTCACAGATTCTTGCGCATTGTACGCTACTAATGCGTGCAAAAAAAATGTGCCTGAGCACTAAAATTTTACATGGTACCCTTAGTGTGTTGCTTTGAATGTTTACTTTGAACTTTCAAGCTCTCAGCTCTATACATTACATCTCCTGCTTTCATGTCAGTGCAAATAGAAGAGCTTTGACTATGGAACTGATATACTTATCACTATATTGAACCACCCATAGCTTAGAATACACAGGAGACAATGCAATATCAGTTAGGGGCAAAAGTTCGATGTCACTGATCTATATTGCTGCTGTTAGATAAGAGCAGAACAAGTGCAATTTGGTTCCCCCAATGTACGGGAAATGTATGCTGTGTGCAGAATCTCCAGTGTATCTATTTCAGATCTAGCTTCAATCTTTCTCTATGAATCCTGCTTATAAGAGCTGACAAGCATAAATCCGAAGACAGGCAGAAGCTTCATCTCATAGAATACACAGGAGACAATGCAATATCAGTTAGGGGCAAAAGTTCGATGTAACTGACCTATATTGCTGCTGTTAGGTAGGAGCAGAACAAGCACAATTTGGTTCCCCCATTATGTTTTAGGGGAACAACATCAGAAAGGAAGAAGGAATGCAAATGAAAGATAATCTAATTCAGACGAATAGGACATTTCCAGATATTTTAGTAACAAAATTATCATGTGTCAAACATATTGGTGTAACCCTGGAAAGTCAGGAATCCAGACTAACGAGACAAAGTGCATTAGCAATTCTCAATAACCTTTCTGAGTGAGACTCTCTCAGGGACAGCTAACATCTAGGTGAAACCTATGCATAAGGTAAAATCTCAACCTGTCATTGTAAACAAGCATAAGCAAAAATATGTGTCTTCTCAAAGAGAGAGAAAACAATTCTACACATTCATTGATAATGGGGACAGAAATAGAATATTAATGTGTGGAGGTAAAAGGGTTCCTGGTATAATGATAACAATACAGGCTGTTATAAGAATTACTAGGATCATTAGGATTAGACATATGAATCTTCATAAAGAGATAGTTAACAGAATTTTTAAATTCAGCTTTTACACTTTGCCTGATAGGGCACATTATAACTTTCTACACCTCCAGTGGAAGATCTACATTTAACTTAACTTTTAATATAATACTCAGATAATAAAATTAATTATAATATCTGTAGTAACCCTACACATACCCTCAACCAAACCCACAGATCAATAGGACTAAAACTACAGTACCTATCCAAAAAAGGAGGTACTCAGGCGTTCAGCTTAAGGGGTTAAAGAGCTGTAATGGACAAAACAAAAAGTGGGTCTTCAGGGTCTTTAGTTGTACACATTTATACGATTGAGTTTTCCAAAGGGCAATAGTGCAGTATAAATGAAAATGGGAAAATTATTGTAGATAACAACACAGTGTATAGACACAGGTGTACACACAGATTGCTTTATATTGATGGAAGCCACTGAACAGGGCTCCAGACAAGGTGAAGGGGCACCTTGACGGGGGTTTAAGTAGGTCAGGGATACATGGGTAGGAATGGGTTAGCGTATAGGGATGAGGAGACGTGGTGGTGCTAGGAGAGGGAGGGGTGTTACTTGCTAGGACAGAGCAGATTTATAAGGAAAGGTCCAGGGAGTGACATCTCATTTCAGTGCTTAGAAGTTTGCAGTCCCACTCATCCACCCACCCATAGTTTGTAGTGATGATACTCTTGTGTGGTGTTCATTATAGTTTTGTTGATGCCGGGGTTTAAGCGGCAGCTGTATAGGATCCTTGGAGGTTAGAGATATGAACCCAAAATACAAGCCACAGTTGAAGTTTTAAGAAAATGGGTAGTTTACAGCTTACTGAGCTGGTGGTTATGGGCCCCTGGCGTTAGTACAAATTAGTGCACAGTGTTTGGTGGGCTTGAGTCAGGTGATGGAAGAAAAGGCTAAGTGGTAAGGAGTGCATTGAGGACTACTATGTGATTATGTGAAAAATTAGACATTATGCCTCCGGTGACTCTTCCAGTCAAAATATTTCATATTATGTGTTGAAGATTTTATATCACGTAATTGTTATTTTTTATGCCTTGTTAATAAAGTGGGGCTGCTGTGCCCCTTTTCAACCAAATTTGGTGTGAATATTGGAATCGCGTGATGGGAGCTAAGGGGGTATTGGATTGACGAGTCCTAAATGCCTTCAATCAAGTTTAGCTAGAGTTTCCTTTTCATTACTAAATCATTGTTGATCGGTATAATGTTATGGAGTACATTTATCAATAGTGTCTAATTGTAAGATAGTGTTAAGTTAGACTCGACATTCTTACAATGTGACACATTGATCATAGTGTTCATTACTGTGGCGTAGGTTAAAACTATCTAGTCTAACTGTACACCATTTTTATGTTGGCTTACTTTAATGATATTAACTATGCAACACTAAGTGCATTTTTTAGCGCACAGCGTTGCAGGCAAGTCATGCCCCTTTTCCTATTAATTCACACCCTTTTACCAAAGTCACACCCCTTTCATCAGATGAGGTGCAGATGTGCCTAGAAACTGTCTAAAAGGGCTATACAATACATGGAAATCCCTAAAGAAGCATTTATGCTATCTATAATACATGAAAAAAACTTTGAGATTCTTAGTTCACACGTTTTGATCAAAATATGCTTGTGCCACCCCCGACTTACAACGGGATCTCAAGGCGGGTGGTCCTACTCTATCTATATCTCTCACTAAAGCCAAGTTCTGACTTCTCATTGGGCCAATCGACCTCCATAATCCAGAGAGAAAAATAAAAACAGGCACCAACCTTGCACGCATACTGCACTGATATAACAAGTTGTGGAGGTGGGCGGGGTGCAAGAAACCAAAACGGAGGCATCCATTCCTCCCTCTATAAATTAAAATCAATATGTGCCAAATACTACGTATAGTTCTGCACAAAAAAAAATTTCTGAAAAACACAATGTGAACCTGGGTGCCACTGGCTTGACTGCGGCACATATATATATATATATATATATATATATATATATATATATATATATATATATATATATATATATATATATATATAATATATATTACACGCATTACAATACCAGTGGCACACCAACTACTAAAAGGGCTATACAATACATGGAAATCACTGAAGAAGCATTTATGTTATCTATAATACATGAAAAAAACTCTTTGAGATTCTTAGTTCACACGTTTTGATCAAAATATGCTTATGCCACCCCCGACTTACAACGGGATCTCAAGATCCCCCGACTTATGCCACCCCGACTTACAACGGGATCTCAAGCCCAATGAGAAGTCTGAATTTGGCACTAGTGAGAGATATAGATAGAGTAGGACTTCTCATTGGGCTTGAGATCCCGTTGTAATCTCTCTGGATTATGGAGGTCGGTTGGCCCAATGAGAAGTCTGAACTTGGCTCTAGTGAGAGATGTAGATAAAGTAGGACCACCCGCCTTGAGATCCCGTTGTAAGTCATTGGTGGCATAAGCATATTTTGATCAAAACGTGTGAACTAAGAATCTCAAAGTTTTTTTCATGTATTATAGAAACTGTCTAAAGCACATGTTAAGCATTTATGAAATTATTTTTAGTGCAAATTTTGCCAGAATTCTGGTGTATCTGCCTTGATAAATGTGTCCTGATGTGTTTAGAGGGGTCAGAGATCAGTTTTTGAAAACTAGAGCTCCAAATCCACTGCCTTTCTTAACACAGCTTTGAGTGACTGGTTTTCTTTGAAATAGCATATATTTAGAAGTGATCATCATTTTTAATTGGCGTGGTGACCCAAGAGACTGCACATTCAGCAGAACAGAGGGGGTTTTAGCAGGGCCATCTTTACAGCATTAAGGGCCCCTGGGCAAAGCAGTCCACTGGGACCTATCCCAAACACATGACATCCCACCAGGTCACACCTCTTACCACCCTCATGTACACCCAATCATGCCTAGTGTCCTCCAGCAGACCAGCGCCAACAGACCAGAGAATAGTTGGGACCCTTATACCCTGAAATGTATGGAGGAAAGGCACAGAGAGAGGTAAAATGGTTTGGATATTCAGCATTTATCCATCTCTTGATGTCTGCAAAGCTGCTGGTTCTCTTCTGTGTTTTACAGTGGAGTTGCCAGGGTATAAATAGATGTATTTATATAAATATATTGGGGGACATACTGTATATGAATGGGGCTGCACCAACAAATTCTTCACAGGTCTTTCGGCAAAAACTGGAGCACATGCAATATCTTCAAAGTTTTGTATACGCCAATTCTTAGTGGATGTGTTGCGCCACATTCATAAGATTAGACACATTTATGAATGTAGTTCAACAGAGTGTGGTGCAAAACTGTTGTAACAATTCAAGCCAATTTAAGTTTCCAAAGCGACCAGGCTGAGTCCAACATTGTCGTAGAAAAACTGTGACTGTCACAAGTATGTGTGTGTGTGTTGTACAACAATTCCCAGGAACCCCAGAGCAATATCTGTTTAATTGTACTTCTTTGTTTAATGTTATGTGTATGTGTTGGACACAAATTCCCAGTAACCCCACAGCAATATTTGTTTAATGGTACTGCTTTGTTTAATGGTATGTGTTTGTGTTGTACTTACAGATCAATGGCTGAACTAAAGACTGAACCCAGTAGGAGGCTACACAGGCCCCAGTGCTATTTGGGAAAGATAAACAGGTGCAGGTAATTGTTGCGCAGTAGCTCACACACCCCTCCACTAGTGGGACAATTAGATGATAAAAAACTGTAAACTAAATTGATACCTGTTCACACGAACCCTGCACCTGTTTATCTTTCCCAAGTATCACTGGGACCTGTTTTACCTCCTACTGGGTTCAGTCTTTAGTCCAGCCATTGAGCTCTAAGTATGGCCTGTTTTGTGTTTTTGATTAAGTAATGTCCAATTTTTCTGTGATTTTTCTGTAAATGGTTAGTGTAGGGACTCGCAAGAAAAGAGGAGCCTTGATGGGGCTTGTGAGCTTTCGTGTAGTGGCCACTGTATCAACTAATACCTCATATTTTATATTTTTCCAGTATGTCATTTTTATTTGCCCAAAATACTGGGGAGCAGAGGGTGTCAGTATTTTGAGTTGGTCACCCAGAAAGTTATGGGAAACCTGCACAATCAAATAGTACAGGCGTCATCAATAGGTTATGAGCTAGCATGGTGCACCACACGTATCTGCACTAATGGCACCCTTTTATATCGCCTTCTTTATATGCAACTTGTCTTTATGTCTACCAGCAACAACCCCTCATGCATAGAAGTTGTGTGAGTGATTGTCTTATTAGTATTTTTGCATTTGTGCAATCTCCCCATGTATTATACTGTGGCTTTTCTGCATGCTGGTGTGAACAGGTATCAATTTAGTGTGCAGTTTTTATCATCTAATTGTTAACCTAGTGGTGGGTTGTGTGAGCTACTGCTCACCAAATACCTGCACCTGATTATCTTCCCCTATTAGCACTGGGGCTTGTGTTGTCTCCTACTGGGTTCAGTCTTTAGTTCAGCCATTGAGCTGTAAGTATGCCCTGTGTTGTGTTTTTGATTAAGTAATGTCCCATTTTCTTTGATTTTTATGTGTTTGTGTTGGACAACAATTCCCGGCAATCCAACAGCAATATTTATTTAATTGTATTGCTTTGTTTAATTTCATGTGTATGTGTAGATTTCACATCAACTCTGTCATCAATACTTACCCTGTGTTTATTTGTATAGCCATTGATCCCAGCTATTCCCCTTGAAGTGTTTTCTCTGTGCTGGCCCATTTGTAACTCCACCCATTTATGACACCTGGTGATGTATATTAATGAACTCCACATAGCATAGTATAAGTTAGAAAGCTCAGGTCAATTTGACCATTAGTCAATTTGCCATCTATGTAAGTGCCATCTTTGGAAGTGACATATTTGAAAGTGATATGCAGAAACATGACAGAAATGGAACAGAAGTGGGCAGAAGGAGGATCGACATTCTTTTGAGTAATTGGTCTTTTATAACACACCTTATTCACCATGCTTACTATTACTATCTACCTTTTAGCCATCTGCCTCCTCTTCTACCACCCAGTCATGCCTCATGAGAATTTTATCCACAAACTCCTCTCTCCCTCCCTCACCCATGCATAAATCCCACACACTGTTTTCCCTTTTCAACTACCACAATGCACCTGCTTACATAGTGCTGTATACAGTAAAGGCCTCTCATATAAATCACTGAACCATCTGATGTCACTTTTCATTCTCCTGCTTCTCACTGCAGGGGTCATCTCTCCTAACTCTGGCCCAACCTCCTTTACTGCTTATCCCACCTCCTCCTCTGCCTTCCATAGAAACCCTGCTAACCTGCTTGCTATGTGTGTTGCGGAACTGTCTGTAACAAACCCACTGCTGTTCATGAACTGTTCCTCTCTAACTCGCTTAACCTGCTAGCCCTCACAGAAGCATGGCTCCAACAATCTAACACTGCTTCTCTTGCTGCTCTCACCTATGGTGGCCTCCACTTCACCCACACCCCCAGACCTGAGAACAGGCAGGGTGAAAGAGATGGCATACTTCTTTCTTCATACTGCATTTACCAGGTCATTCCTCCCGCACCCTCCCTCACTTTCCCCTCCTGTGACGTCCATACCCTCAGACTCTTTTGGATATTTTCTCTCAGAGTTGTGTTTATGTGCAGACCCCCCGACTCACCCCACCAGTATTTGGATCATTTTGCTGCCTGGCTCCCTCCTTTCCTCACTTCTGAAATGCCCACTCTCATCATGGCTGATTTCAACATCCACATTGATGACCTCATGTCTCCTACCATCTCTCAGTTTCTTTCACTAACCTCTTCTCTTGGCCTCTTGAAATTTACAGACTCCCACTCACAAGGATGGGAACTCTCTTGATCTGGTTTTCTGTCATCTCTCATCAATTTCTAACTTCACTAATTCTTCGTATGCTCTCTCTGATTACAACCTTATCTCCTTCACTATCACTAATTCTCAGCCTTCTCTGGACACACCTGCCCATCACACATTCAGAAATATCCGCTCTATTAACACTCAGAAACTCATAGGCACCATACAGTCCTAACTGTCCCCAATTTCCTCCGTCTCCTGTCCTGACCTGGCTGTAAAACAATATAATGAAACTCTCTCAAATGCCCTGGACAGATTCGCACCACTTACACATCATACCACCAGAGTCAGACGCCGGCAGCCTTGGCACATGCCTCAGTCTTGCTTTCTGCAGGTGTGCTGAACATCTGTAGAGAAAGTCAAAGCTATCTTCAGACTTTCTCCACTAAAAATTCATGCTTATGACTTATAACTGCCCTTCACCGTGTCAAACAAGAATATATCATTTCCTCATCTCAACATTATACAGCAACCCAGAACGACTGTTTGACACTTTCCACTCCCTCCTCAGGCCTAAAGCTCCGGCCCTGGTCATTGACCTCTGTGCGTAAGACCTGGCCACTCACTTCAAAGACAAAATCAACAGTATCCGGCAAAACATTTCATCTCAATCCCCAAGTAACACCCATCCTGTGCCACCCTGCATGTCCTTTACTCTGCTCTAATCCCTTGACCCGACAACAGAGGAAAAAGTATCCAGGCTTCTCTTGTCTGCTTGCCCAACCACCTGCTTTAGTGACCCCATTCTCTCCCACCCTGTCCAGTCTATTTCTCGAGCTGTCACCTCTCAACTTACAGCGATCTTCAACCTCTCTCTCTCCACTGGGATCTTTCCCTCTTCGTTTAAACACGCTGCTCCTACTCTGGACGCTTCCTGCGTTGCTAATTACCGACCAGTCTCTAACCTATCCTTCATCTCTAAACTCCTAGAGCACTTGGTCTACTCTTGACTAATACGCTATCTCTCTGCTAACTCTCTTCTCGATCCTTTACAATTATGTTTCCATACCTTACACTCCACAGAAACTGTGGAGTCTCAAATGATCCCCTTACAGATAAATCCTAGAGCAACTGAGATTTATCTGTTGCTTCTTCTGGATCTCTCTTCAGCATTTGACACTGTTGATCACCATCTTCTCCTCAGCATGCTCAGTGTCATTGGCCTCCAGGACACCGCACTCTTTTGGTTCCCATCCTACCTCTCTGACTGCTCCTTCAGTGTCTCATTTGCAGGTTTTACTTCTTCTCCTCTCCCTCTTGCTGTTGGGGTACCTCAGGGATTAGTTCTCCGTCCTCTCCTCTTTTCATTCTACACAGCCCCTTTGGACAAACTAGCAGCAGATTTGGTTTTCAGTACCATCTCTACGCTGATGACACCCAATTATATACCTCTTCCCATGACATCACTCTTGCCCTGCTACAAAACACCAGTGACTGTCTGTCCGCTGTCTCTGACATCATATCCTCTCTTTATCTACTAACCAACCCCCATCTGCTATTTCTGTTTCTGTGTGTGGCACCACTTGGTTGAACTTGATGGACAAATGTCTTTTTGCAACCGTACTATTCACTATTTTAATCTAGGAATAGTCCCCCTGTTTGGGGTAATGTATATTTATCTGTCTTCTTTCCCCATATCAAATCCCCCTTTCCCCCTCCTTCCCTGACCTTTAAAAAATCTCCAGAATCCATTTTTTTATTGTGGAAAAATATCAAAAATTATTGTTGCTCTTATTTTTTTCTTTTGACTACTGTAACTCCCCGGGTTTTCAGTTTCCCCCTCTGAAAATTCCTTCCAATCTTTCCGAATCAGCAGAGGTATCGATTTTCAGCCCTTATGATGCCCTTTCCCTTTTGTCAGTCCCTTGCATTGTTTCCCCTTCGTAGGGGATAAAATGAAACTCATTTACTTCACCAATAAAATTTTTCCCGGGTGACTACTTCCCTACTTTTCCCTATCTCTATCTAACCCATTTGGGTTTTCCCCTTGTTGTTGCTATCAAAATTTAAAGGCCAGTATCCAAATCCCCTGCTGTTCCCAAAATTTCACATGTTCTGCACCAGTTTTTTTTGGAAAATGCTATGTTTTTTAGTCTGGCACAAAAAACCTTTTGTTTTAAGGGTGTCTAAAAAAATACTCTTTTTTGGCAGGGGTACCCAAAATCCCCAATTGCTAACCCCCATTTATCACAACATTCTGTATTTACACTGGGCACTCATAGGATTATTGTGTTGATTGTACGCGATGGGAGGTTATCAATTTTTTTGTAAACCCCTTTTTTATGTAACATGGCTGGACATTGTAAATTTTATGGGCTTTCGAGCAGAGCCCTCACACTTTCGGGTGATCTGTAAGTAGTTTTTATTTTTAATGTCTGTACTTTTACCCTCTAAATTGTAAAGTGCTGCGGAGTATGTTGGCGCTATATAAATAAAGATTATTACTATTATAGGGTAATCTGAGTCCCTCACTACATACATTGGAGCAGGCACAGCACACTGAGGACATAGTGTGACAGGGTTTATCTGTTGCTTTAAGCCTCCACCTCCATAGAACAGGTCCAATTACACTGCTGCTGTGCAATAACCCCCAAAAGGGAAAAATGGTAGCACAGAGCTTCCAGTGTACAGTTTGGAAGACTTAAATGCTCTCCCTGTAGCAAACTCCTAGGAAGTTTCAGAGCTGTCAACATAGTGATCCTTCATGCTGTCAAGAGCCGAATTGGCCCGATTTCAGGCTTGTCTTAAAGGGTCTGCTCTATTTTTAAATAAAATTACTTTTAAATGCTTTCATTTTCCTTATTAAACACTTTGAAACATCTACTTTGTCTTCTTTTTTACTTCAAAAGGGTTTCTCTGGGGGGTGACGGGTCCTCTTCTGATTAGCCCTAAAAAAAACAGTATGATGTCCTTGTCCCCATTAAAAAACCAATCAAGCACAGCTTTCAATTTTAAAAAAAATGAAAGCTGTTCTCTGATTGTTTGCTTTGGAACAAAATTTTTAGTTCTAGAAAATTTTTGTGAATGGGCCCGTATGCCCAAACGAGTAGGAATATTAGTATAGTTTTTTAATCAGTATTAGAACTTTAAAAATATTTGCATTTTTAAAAGCGGGCATTTATGTGGGATTGAAAAATAGGTTGGCTGAACTGTGATAAAGAAGGGGCGGGCCCCTTTTGCGCTTCAATCTGAGGCCAGTAAGCAACCCCTCCTTTTCTGCCCGGAGAGGGGACATCACATAGGTGCCGGAGGAAGTCCAGTGTTCAAGGTGACATCCATGCCCTGAAAAAAAATACTGGTTTTTATTTTTTTGGGTGGGGTTTGCACAGTTTTTTGGGGACTTTTTGGATTTTTGGTGCCCCATTCCATTGAATAGTACAAAATTTTTTGTTTTCTGATCAAATGCATTTATTATTGTGCATGTTCCAATTTTTTGGAAAAAAAAATTTTTTTTTTTTGAAATTGCCCTTTCAGAAAATCTGAACTGGTAACTACAGGTCGGTTTCTTTTGGGTCTTTGGGGATTTTTTACTTTGGGTTTTTTTAAAAGTTTTAAAACCTAAAAATTAAAGTATAAAATAATTTTAATTTATTCCCCGTTTTTGAAGGGGCCCCTAAGGCTCCTCTCTTTTTAGTTAGAATACAATGGAAAATTTCTCAAAATTTGTTTTTGTCATGGGCTGCATGAAAATCGCAATTTTGCTAAAAAAATGGTACAAGGTTTTCAAAAGGGGGCATTGGGACACAAAAAGGGTGGTTTCCAATTGGGCCCTTAGAAATACTTTTTCCTGTACTCCCAACAGGGAGCTGTTAGAGATGGGGAAATCGATTCTAACGAAGTGGAATTTTTGTTTAGAATTTCGGGAAAACCTTTCGGTTCGCACGAAACCAAGTTTGGGGTGATTCGCGGGAAACGAAGCGTCTTTTATTGGTAAAATGGCCCCCCCCCCCGAGCACATGGCGGGAAATGGGGCCAGAGAATGTGGGAGGGAAGAAAGGACACCCTCAATGCAGGAAACATGAAGCCAATCAGCAACCAGGGGCTTTGTGACGTAAAAAGCCCCTAAAATAGGAGCCATCTTAAATCCTCACACTTCTACAGTCTGTCTGGCATAACATCTAGTGCTGCTGCGCTTACTATTCTTATAAAACAAACTGCTTTTATCAGCGAGGGGGGGGGGAAAGACCATAATATCTGTCAGTTGCCCCCTGTAGCTCACCCGCGTTCTGTGTCTGCTGCCCTAGAATCATTCAAAAAGAAATGCTTTTATCAGAGACTGGGTCAAAGGTTTCAAAGGGTTTCATTTTTCACATTTAACGCTCCCAGCGTTATATTTTCTTTTTTTTGTGGGGTATTCTCCAAAAGTACAGGGTGGGTGTATTTGCCCCCATAAAACCCCTAAATTTTTCCTGTTCTTTCTGTAGGGTATTTAATACCCCAAAGGGTTTAATTAAGCCTGTTTTTTAGGGGGTTTTTTTTGGAGAAAAATACAGTGGTTTTTTTTTACCCCCCTATACCCCCTAAATTTCATCTGTTCATTTTGTGGGGTATTTAATATCAAGGGGTTAATTAACCCTGTTGTTGTGGGTTTTTTGGGAGTAAAATACATTTTTATTTTTCCCCCATATACGCAAAAATTTCATCTTTTTCATTTCTGTAGGGTTTTTAATATCAAGGGTTAAAAATTACCCCTGTTGTTTTTGGGTTATTTAAAGTAAAATACAGGGTTGTATTTACATAACAGATCTTCTTAAACAGAGTCTGTCATTTTTGATCAAACATACCAGACAGAGAGGTGCGGGCTCTTCACATGCGAGTGGCGTGGCAAAAAACATTCCGGGAGCGTACGGGTCGCAGCAACAGTAAAGTACATCGCAGCGGGGGTGAATCGGTGAGGCCAGAACTCCCGTGTCTCAGGGGGCCATGTGTTGCCAGCAACCCCCAAGGGTTTTTGATTGGGTTTTGCTAGGTCATAACTTCATCCCAATGACATCTGAAAACCCCACCCAAGAGCAGGGGGGTTTGTCCGACACAACCCTTATTTGGGCATGGGCGGGAACAGTTAGAGGGCTCACCTGCCCCAAACCTCCCTTGGGCCCCCGTTTGGTTCCCCTCAGCCAGAAAAACCTAGTATGTTCTGGGCTCAGCGCCCTAAAACCCGAGGCAAACAATTTAGGATAGTCAGCACCCTACTTGACAGTGAAGAGGGGGGAGAATCCCCTGGGTTTTTTCTTGCAGTAGGGGGCCCCAAAAAGTATTGATGTGGAGAGGGGAATGGTGGAGGCCTGCGTAAAGGGGCCCAGCCTCTGCATACCAAGATGTTGAGGAGGACAGCAGGGGACATCAAAACATAATCGATGATGATTACCCGATCGCATTGGGAGCCAGGTGAAAACAAGGGTTCATTATCATAGGTAGAAGAGGGCGTCACCCTGTGGTAAGGCAGGGGCGCACCAGCAAGTCGGAAAGTGGGGGGGCCAAGAGTCAACGGGGGCAGCAGTGGAGGCGGGACCCAAAAGGCCAGGGGTTTTAGACCCCGCTTCGCAGGCCAAAAAAAAGTAGCGGCCCCCCAAGGGCTCACCGAGGCAGGGGGCGGAAGTATCATCGGCGGACTTTGACGGTAAAATCACCTACTCAGGGGTTTGGGCAGTTTTTTGCAAGAACCAGGGGGGAGCCGAACATGTGAATAGTAAATCTGTGGGCAGAAAGTAAAGCAGGGGCCGGGGAGCTAACTTGGCACCCGGGCCCTGCGTCAAAAAACTTTGCAGCATCACCATCCGTGGCCTGGGAGAAATGTGTCTCAGATGTATTGGCCCACCTGCCGCCGCAGCAACCCAGCAGCAGCACCCAGCGGCCCAGGACACGCTTTTGCCTTTGCAGCCAGTAAAGGTTCCACCCCCTTTCAAAGGGAGCTTTTTGTCTTTCCCATCCTCTGGTCAGATG
Source organism: Phyllomedusa bahiana (assembly GCA_025379985.1). Lineage (NCBI taxonomy): Eukaryota > Metazoa > Chordata > Amphibia > Anura > Hylidae > Phyllomedusa > Phyllomedusa bahiana. The sequence continues at coordinate 21,696 of JAODAL010020052.1, forward strand.
CTCCTGCTCTCCCCACTCTGGCGCCAGCAGTCGTTCACGGGCGTTTTCCAAGAGAAAACAGTATGCGCCCAACCATCCTAAGGTGCAAAAAGGACCCGTGCTCCTGCCAATTTTTTTTTTTTACTCCCAGCCCTCCCTTTCCAAGGGGTGGATCTGCCCCCGTTCAAAGAACTAATGGTTTTGCCGGCCGAGGTGGGAGTCCCAAGGTAATTTCTTACCCCCCCTTCACACATATGTAAGAGAAGGGGGGGCCAGCCCCCTTGAGCCTGTGGGGCTTCTTCCAAAGTGCCGGTAGGCGGAGGGGTTTGTGGAGCTTTAACTAGGGCGGGGACAGTACTGTCCTTTATGGCCCATGGGTGAATGTCTGCCTGTCCACCACACCAAAAAATTGGACAGGAGACGCCGCTTTTCCTCCACGTTGTCAAAATTTTCTGCTCTTTGGAAGTCCGCCTGTCCTCCACCCCCACCTCAGCCTCCACAAATTTGTGTTTCTCCATATACCAATGTGCAGGGGGACAGCTGGGTCACGCAGATCTAACCTGGTTTTTCCTGGGGGAACGAAGTCACACGGGGAGGAAGCTCCCCCGGCATGCAAACGAAAACAATGTGGCTTTTCCGTGACAAAATGTAAATCGGAACCAAGGGCAGACAATTGGGGGGAGGAAATGCTGTCCTTTCTGCACCGGGGGGAGGGATGGTCCATGCGCCCTGCATGCGCCGTGTTTTAAACTATTGTGAAAAGGGTTCCTGAAGTCTTCCACCCATCTGCAAGACATTCTAAAAATGGCCGGAAACCGTGATGCACTTCACCATTTACAAAGCCAAACACACCCCCCATGAGCTGCAGCGGCAGAATGGCCTCCGCCACATAGGTGATATCGATGTTTTCCCCCCGTTGCAATTCCACCTTCACATGTTAGGGCCCACGTAAGAAAAAGAGAAAGGCCAAAAATACATTTTTTTTTGATGATCCAAGCGGAAGTAGTCTAAACCTTAAATTTTGTTTTCACCAGTGGCGGGTCATTTGAGGGGGGGGGGACGTTATTTGTCAGTCGCCAGGACTACGGGATGAATAACGTCTTCCACTGCTTCATGTCCTGGAACAGATACTGCAAAATCTGTCTGGATAGGGGACTGGAGACGTGGCGACTACATCTCACGGCCACATGAGTCCGGTGGGGGCTGAACTGGAGGAGGAGAAGGACATTGGAGCACAACCAGTGTCTGGCGAAATGGTGGTTTTTTTTATCAGGTGACAGGGGAAAGAGGAGCAGGACAGCCAGGGAGGTAGATGGAGATGAGGAAAGGGGCAGGGGGAATGACCAAGAAACACCGTGCGTATACAGTGGAGATGGAGGCAGGGAGTCCTCGAAAACACTTGCCAGATGGTCCGCAGCATGCTGAATTGCCTGGCTAGTGACAGCCAAATAGCCAACATCCGGTAGAGGGATGACTTCTGGCTCTCAACCCTCTTGGACCCTCACTACCGGTCCAAAATGGGAGCCTTTTCTCCAGCTGCCGAGAGGGAGGAGAAACTAGCATACTATAGAGAAATCCTGTGTGGTCAGTTTGGCGTGCCTATAGACGCTCTGGCCGGAGGGTTCCTCATCGCTCACGTACCCCTGCCATGGCTGCTGTGGGGGGGGGTGGGGGGGGGGGGGGGGTAGGGCCATAGCATCTCCACAAAAACAGCCCTATCGGAGTATTATTAACAGCTTCCTTACCCGCCTAGGAGGAGAATATCACAGAAGGCAGCAGGACCCGGGCAGACCCGAACCAGCATAGGGTTTTGGCCCCCACTTGGACACACTTGCCCCCCCCAGGTAGAAGATCCCCTGGACTACTGGGGAGCCCAACGGATGTGTGGCCGCAACTTTTCCGGGTTTTTTCATGGAGAAGCGTCCTCCCGCCAGTGTGTGGCTCAGAGTGGGTGTTCAGGCGGCGGGGGGGATCATTACCCAAGGGAAAACCCTTCCCGCCCCCATATTGGAAGACTGACCTTTGGGCAGTGAAACAGGCGTGGATACCAGGGTTGCCACACACCCAAAGCCTTATGAATCAGATTAGATAGCCGACACCTCCCCAAAAATTTTTAGAAAAGAGTCTGGATTTAACTACTGCCTCAGCCACTATTTTTATGCTGCCACCCAGTTGTACATCTGCCTCCCACCCCTCTTTCCCGGGAAATGAAATTGCTCCCACCTCCCCCCTCTACCCCACACTCTGTAAATTTTGCCCTCTGTGGGGTCCTGATGTTGCTGCCCCCCTCCAGAAATTTTTCATTGTGCCACTTGTGGGCTCCTATGTTGCTGCCACCTCCCTCTGTGTGATTTTGCACTCTGTGGCCTACTCTGTGCTGCCCCAAATGACCCCCGTCTCACCCGGAACCCCTGTGTTTTCCTAATGCTGTTTTTTACCCTCCACTACTCTATGATGTTTCCACTTGTTTGATTTTTCCCCCCTTTTTTCATCTGTCAGAAGGAATGAGAAGGGTCAGGATTGTCTGATGTTACTAGCAAAAGCAGGGGAGTGGATTTTCAGAAAAACAGAAGACAGCAAATATCCCATTTTTTGGCATATTTGGATAAATCCCTTTTTTTTTTGTTAAAATCTGATGGGTTATTGACCGATTGAAACGGGTACTGGGCGGATGAAAAAAAGGCCAAAATGATCAGTGACGTCAACGCAAAAAAAATTTCTGTCGACACCCTCTCCACTCTTCAGGGGCCCCCCCTCAGGATTAGGTTTAACAAACAGGTTCTGTCATATTTGGTGGAAAATTTTTTTTTTTTTTTTTGGGGGGGGGGGGGGTTGTAAAGCTCTGGCCTTTTGGAGTGACCCCCCCCCTGTGCGTCCCCTTACTGTGCTGCGAACTGTGTCGGCTCGGAACCCACTTGTAGCGGCTGGGTATGGATCCCCAGACCACCCCACGATGATAGTTAAGCCACGCCAGGGAACGGAATCTAAGTACCCCCGATTTTTACCAAGCCTGCCGCAAAAAGGGGGATGGATTGTGCGGCGTGAGGTACCCGGCATCCCCCCCTTTAGTGACTTTCTTGCCCGGGCGGCCCGAGGTGCACGGGGTACAGAAGCGTATCGGGGTCTAGTCGTGGGCAGGCAGAAGTTCAGGGCAGGTGGCAATGGTTGTGGGCTGGCGGGCAGGAAGGTTCAGGGCCCGGCGGCAGAGGTTCGGAAACGGAAAAGTAGCAAAGGTCTGGTACACGGTGGGGAGAACACCTTAGGGAACCTTTAGTAAGGCACGAGGCAACATAGATCCAGCAAGAAAATGACGTGGGTGCAAAAAAATTTAAAAAGGGACACGCCCGGCAAAATTTCCCAATTACCGGGGCACTGTCCCCCTTTAAATGTAGTGAAGCCGCGGGCACGGGGCCCCGGGGGCGGCACGCGCATTCCCCCGGCGGGGAGAGGACCGGCGGGGGGAGGGGGGTGAGGGATGGGACGGGTGGGCCACGACCCGGCAGTGGGGGGGTCCCGGGGCCCCCGTCCCCCCCGGGGACCCGTGCGGGGAACGCTGGTGCGACCGCGGTCCAACCCGGACCCCGGGGCAACCCTTTTCATACTTTTTTGTTCTTTGAGATTGTAGTATCTTAGCCCTTTTTCTCGGTTCTTTTCGCTCGCTGACAAAAGACTTTGTCAGGCTGATTTCCACTTCACTTATTTGGTTAGTTTTGCCCCTGTAACTGCCCAGAGAAGTAAAGAGTGAAGCGATTCTAAGAGCGGCGGCTTTCATGTGCATGTCATACTAAAACACAGCATTGTATGTAGACCAAACCAAGCTCCCTCTGCATATTTAAGCATGGCACAACATTCTACAACACCCTACATGCTCTCTGCAGCCAGGAAATAGCTGTTTTTTAACGCGATTCGTCCCGAAGTAATTCGGGTCGAAACGATTTTTGTCGGAAAAGTCGGTGAATCGAATTTTTGAGAAATTCGCCCATCTCTAGCAGCTGTACACTGAGACCAATATTTTGGGCTAAGTTTTTAAAGTATAATTAGCGTTTTAGGTATCTTTTCAGGATAGATTATCACTTGTGTGTACATGAGGAGTGGTACAATTTCTGGTCACTCTATAACTTCCATGTAGCATTTCTCAGCAGTTTTTGCTCTGCAGACTATCGGATGTAACTGAGCTCTACTCTGGAGAAGGTGAAAACTATAATATCTCCCACAGACAGAATAGAAGGAAAAGGTATAACTGTTTTCTTATGTCTACTTTGCATAGATGCATTAAATTTGTCTGCTATTATGTCTCCCATTCAAAGAATGGAAAGAAAAGTGGAGATGCTGCACCCATATCTCTCTCATACAGAAGCATAAAACCTGGCTGCCATGATTTCTCCCAGTCCCATATAGAAATTTAGGCTAAAAGAGGAGATCATGCTTTCCTTAGTCTAATACACAGAAGCAACATGAAGGACAATATACAGCATTACTAAGCTATGTTACTGTAGAATTATCACTGGGATGAAACAGCAGAAGCGTCTTTGAATCTATGCCTCTCTCTTTTTACAGCTGTTACTTCCTCTTCCTATTCCTCCTTTTTTCATAGACTCTATGAGCATCAGTAATCTAATAAAAAGTCTTCATTTTTGCCTCTCTGAATACTGATTTTAAGAAAGCAGTAGTAAGGAAATTGAGCATTTGTATCTGTAATAAACAATATTGCAATGTTACAAATATATTTCAATGTCATTGCCTCATTGCCCTTTGTAGCATGGATTTATGAAAAAATTTAAACCCCAGTTGCACTTTAATATTTTTGTACATTTTACACTGTAATATTCGTCTCCTACTTGCTAAAAAAAAAGTGCATAAAACACACAATTTATATGTCACACCGCCTGTACTTTATACTATATGCATTTACTTTATATAATTTCGGAAAATACTCTGGCAAATTTTTCTTCTGCAAAGTTAAGGGGGGAAAGGTTTAGACAGAAAACCTGCAGATTTTGATACAAATTTCAAGCCAACAGAACAGCATAGCCACAGACTGCACTAAACAGTTATAAAGCTGCTTATTAGGTTTCACTCACCAGTTATCATTGTTAAACACAGTAAAACCCACATTTCCACGTCCAAAAGCGACCTGATGTTCTCCGTTGTCCCACCAATTAGTGAGTGCTTGACCGTTCGCAACATTCCGGAAAATTACCATATTCCTACAAAATAATAATAATTCAATTACACAATTATGAGAATAAAAGATTCCTTTAGGTATTCAAAGTCTATGGGGATCAATGAATGTAGAAAAATATAGAAATTTCTATTTGCATTTCATGTAGGAAATTCCTCAAATCGAATAAAAAAGCAAAACTTCTAAATATTTTATTGATTGTTTTACATTTCTGGATCCATTAATCATATATCTTACTTTATCTGCCTCCATCTATGTTCACAAACCCATCCATTGCCGCAAGTGGTGTCTTCATTGATAGTGACTTCTTTAGTGGTCCCATTACTGTAGTTTGGTGGACCAATCCAGTAATTTACATCCTACAAACACAAGATCCAGAGGATGAATTCACAGATGAGGATTGCATTTTCTTTTACATATTTTAATATATCAACAACACTTTTTAGATTTTATTGTATTAAAACATCGTTTTCTGCCCTATAAGGTGGTTTCTAAACATTAAGAATATGTTCCTCACTATGGATAGCATATCACCAAGTTGGCCAGACATAGGTATCGTTATTGGATGTAACATGGATTTCGATGAAGCATTGCATAGTTAAAAAAAGGCATATGTCCATCAATAACAACCATTTGAGGGGAGAATAATTAATGGAATAGGAAAGTCTATTGGTTTCACCCATTATTGATTGAGCTCAAGGCTTAACCCATTGTGCCCTAAAAAAGAAAAAGATCCTTTCTGATCCTAAGTGCTGATCAAACTGGTTCAAGTTTCAAACACAATTTCTATACATTAACATAAGCTTTGAAATTATTTTATCCCCTTGTAAACATTTCGGGTGACATGTATGATTTTTGGTGCCCAGGCGCCATTTTTGTGCGCACATTAATAGCTTATAATGCACCTGAATCTATGCACCTGTTCTACTGCGGATCATAGATTTAACGCTTTATAGCTACAAAGTGACACTTCTGGCTCAGGTAAACCACTTTTAAAATGCTCTACCTGTTCTAGCAGTAATGCATTTGGATTTGCCATACTAGAGCTATAAATGTGTAGCTTCGTATGGTTGTGGTGCTTCCCGCCTCCAGCATGCCCCCCAATCTCAGATGCATTACAAAGTGCCGCGGGTAATGTGACTAATATTAGAGTGCACCTGGTTTTAAATATAGCGAGGATGAGATCACTGGTGCCAACCAGTTGTCATGGCCTAATGAAGGCTTCCATGGCTGCCATCTGACTTCTGCTAATAAATGATGTCATGGGCAGGCTAAAATATGATACCCATTATTATACACTGTTCTGCAATATATAACTATTGCAGAACAGTGTACAAGTGATCATGTCTTCCAGTGGTCAAGTACCCTAAAAGGACTAAAATGTAAACATAATTGTTATTGCCCTGTCCGTAAAGTTCCGTTCTATAAACCTCTTACTGACATTTGATGTACCCATATGTCATGGTTGGGAAGGGATTCCCGCAGTTTGATGTATGGGTATGTCATGGAGATCTTGCGAGCTCACAAGTGGAGCTCTAAAGATCATGGCAGGGACCAGCTGTAAATTAGGGCTGGCCTTATTCTGCATCACCTGCATCACCACTCCTTACCTGCCGCGATCTATTAAGAGCTCCGCTCGCCTTTTCTCGGTGCAGCAGCGACTGTGTCTGTAACTGACAGCCCAGGCATGGTAAGTGACAGTTGCCATAGAGACCAGTACAGAGAAGTTCTGCTCTGTAATGATCTCTGAGGATCTCTGATACAAATCCCATATGGGGAAAAGTGAAAAAGTAAAAAAAAAGTAAAACACAAACACGAAAAATAAAATAAAAACACAGACACCATCCTTTTCGCCCTTTACAAGCGCGAATCGTCCCAAAAAAAAATAAAAAACAAAGTATGCATATTTGGTATTGTCACGGTTGCAACGACCTACGCTATAAATCTGTCAAGTTAATTAACCCACATGGTGAACACCATAAATAAAAAACACTCATAGAATTGCGAATTTTGTTCATCCCGCAGCACATGAAATGGAATAAAAAGCAATCAAAGACTCAAATACTTTGGGGCTTTGTAAATGTGACAGGGCACCCATGAAAATCTACCTTCCAACAGCCAAATAGCATTCCCTCCCTTATACACCCTACCATGCGCCCAAACAGCAGTTTACACCCACATATAGGTTATTGCTGAACGTGGAAGAAATTGCGTAAGAATCTTTTGGGTGCTTTTTTTCTAGGATTCCATTTAAAAATGAAACATTTTCAGCTAAAATTGCAGATTGTTGGATTTTATTTTTTTTTTTCTTAAGGGGTGTAGTTTTAACACCTTAGGGTATCCGCAAACCTGGAATGGTGCCTTAAGCAAATCAAAGTCCGGGAAGTGTTCCTCCTACTATGAGGCGTGTGGTTGATATATATTGGTTGATATAGGATATCTCTAAAAATGAAGAATCTGGGGAAATGATGTTGAGTTTCATTTACCTGGTCACATCTACCTGTTCCAGTGAATAATGGATAAAAATGTAAATCGTAAAAATAGTGAAATTTTGATATTTCACCTCCATTTTGCTGTAATTTCTGTGAAATACCTAATGGGTTTACAAACTTCCTAAGCACTGTTTTATATACTTTAAGAGGTGAAGTTTCTTAGATGGAGTCATTTATGGTGGGTATCTAACATGCAGGCCCCTAAAAACCACGTCAGAACTGGACTGGTCCCTAAAAAAAAATGTTGCAAATTTTGTTGAAAATTAAAAATTACTCCTAACTTTCTAAGCCCCCTAATGTCTTAAAAAAAAAAAAAAACATTTAAGAAATGAAGCCAACCTAGAGTAGACATATGGTATATGCTAGTTATAAACTATTTTGAGTGAAATAACTATCTGTCTTACACATAGAAATTTTTAAAGTTTGAAAAGTTTGTGATATTTTTCACAAATAAACAAGGATTTTATGGACCAAAATTTCTTACTATCTTAAAGCACAATGAGTCATGATAAAACATTCTCTGAATCATAAGGATAGGTAAAAGTGTCAAAAAGTTATTCTCATGTAAAGTGTCACATATCAGATTTTAAAAATGGGGCTCTGTCAGGAAGGTCAAAACTGGCTGTGGCGCTAAATGGGTTAAAATATAACATAATTTATTCCATATGGTGAAAGAAAAAATAAAATACCAACATCAAACTCAAATTCTTTTGGTTATTTCCCATCTCCAAAATATTGAACTAAAACTGATGAAAAAGCTGAATGTATCTCAAGAAGGTACCAATAAAAACTACATTTCAGCCCGCAGCAATTAGCCCTTATCCAGGTTCAGAGATTAAAAAACAATTGTCCTGGGGGGGGGGCGTGGCTTGCTGCCGAAGATGATGGCTGCTTGAGCTCTGCTCTCCTGAGCTTCACTGCTAATTTCGGGGGCAATCCCTGCTCATCCTGGCGTGGGGACGAAAATCTAAGGCTCCAGCCGCAAGGAGGACACCTGGGACCCAGCAGAACCCTGCTGGGCCATTGCTTAAATACCTAAAGCGGGTACCACCGCCTCCCAGCCCTCCACGGCCTGCGGTGGGATCTAAACCGGCAGCTGCGGGACTGACTGGGCCTCTCCCTCAGCACCTACCTCTGCCTGAAAACTCCGGCTCCTTGTCTGCAGAGAGCGGCGGGTCACGAGTTCCGTTGCTGCATTCCGGGTTGGTGTCCCCGCTGCAGGCGAGCTTTTCACCACCACGCGGGATCCCGGAAGCGCCGCCATCTTCAGCCGTGCGGCGCAGCACCAGGCCTTCCCTGCCGGCGGAGCGCTCCGTGCGCACTATGGCCCTGCATCTCGCGCCACACCAGCTCTCCACCTCCGAGATGCTCCCGGGGGATCGCCGCAGAGAGACTCTGGGCACCCAGCTACAGCTTCCACAAGTTACTGTGCCCTGCCCTGATCACCCCCATTCACCTGTGAAATCTCCAGCACGGCCCATGTAGCACTCAGCAAGGGGGTCTCCCCACCCACCTCCTCAGATCTCCTCTCAGTCAGGCCTCACACAGAGCAGTCTCAGCCATAAGGACCCAACTGGAACGCAGGGTCTGGCAGTATTGGGGCCCCTACAGCTCCTCAGCCCGTTGCATCGCAGAGTGCTCCCTTCTCCACCACTGAAGTGTGGTGGTCTGTTGCCCTGGCTTCAGGGCCCTAAAACGGACGCTCACCGGCTCACTGGGGGCACCCAGCCTGTAGCTCCTGACTCACCACCTTGCAGCTGCCGCAGCGGCTCTTTGCCAGCCACTCCTCTTTCACCTGTTAAGGTGCTCCCTCCTGCCATAGTGACCTCACTGTCAGACGACATGTCCTCTAAACTGCAACCTACCGCGCAGGGAGGTAAACGTGCTTATACTTTGTCGCCTCATGCTGCTGCCTGGGCGAACCCTCCCGGTACTGGGGATGTTCACTCCAATGATGAGACTGCTCCTCTAGACAACTGGGCTTCATCTCCTGAATCTATGGGCGATTCTAGTGGCACTGCTGAACCTCCCAGGTCTAGCACACCTGACTGGAAATCATATCTCACATCTCTCCCAACTAAAGAGGACTTTAAGCAATTAATCGCTGAAGTCAAAGCCTGCAGGGTCGAGATTGCTGCGGTCAGACGGGATATACGACAACTAGCTGGTAGGGTGGACACTCTTTAAACATAGGTTTTATTATTATTATTCGAATTATGAATACACTATTTAAAGAATGGGAATAAAATAAAAGTACAAAATCACAGAAGTGAGATTAAAACAGCTATAAAATAGGACGAACATCCTGAGGATTTGAATAATATGGTTCACAAAACAAGCATTACTATAGAAGAAATGCACCATAAGTATACAGAAGTTTAATGCAACAGCTATTACGGAAGAGGTAATTCAGTTAAAGTTGTTTGTGTTATATTTAGAAAGTAGCCAGGGTTCCCAGAGGGATTTTTTCTTTAGACAAACATGAGGGTGGTCTGTAAGTCTCAATTTACATGAACAGTTAAATTTAACCCTGTTAATTATCTCTAAAAGCAATGGGGCTCTAGGCGATTTCCAGGCTGAGGTGAGAGCAGTTCGTGCTGCAATAAGGACATGAAAGAAAATCGTTCTAAGGGAATGTCGAATAGACCTATATCTAACACGGCTAATTCAGGAGTGGGTTTACATAGGAATCCAGTAATTTCAGATATAAGAGAAAAGACTGCTTTCCAAAAAAGCATGGAGCATCGTGCCTTGTTGTCCACACAGCTTCCAGCAAAGGTCTGATGAACTGGGATAAATATGTGCTAACCTGGTAGGTGGGAGATACCAGCGAAGATGTATTTTACGCATGGTCTCAAGGTGGTTTAAACATTTGGAAAGTTTCAAAGGGGCTGAATGAGCTTCATTCCACAAAGCTATGGGGAAAGTTTTAGACAATTCACCTTCCCATTTAATCATAGTGGGGAGTTTGGAAGCTTCTTGTCCATTAAATAGCAAGTGGTAAATTAGCGATAAGCCTTTTTCAAAACTCTTCTTTTTCAAAAGGAAGTTGTGAAAGTCTGAGAGTATGGAAGGGGTAGAAGGCCATTTAATTGATTGCGTTAGATGTCTAAGTTGGTAGTGAAAAAGGAAGAGCTTGGGTGTATTTGTAGGAAGCATGAGATCCGTGAATGTTTTCATATCTCCCCCATCATGGAATAATGGCTAATTGAATGGAAATCCATACGCGCCCAGGCTATGGAAGGGAAATGGTTGTCCCAACACTTGAGGACATCTAATGAGGTTTGTTCTTTTTGTAGCAAAACCCATGATTTAGGGACGACATAATCAGCCCAAAGTTGAAACAGGTCAGAAAGGGATTTTAGTGTGGTTATGGGAATTGGAGCTCCCAAGGTTAGAGCTTTAAGGTGCGTACTAACCGGGCATGGGGTAAAAGCCCGCCCTTCCAGATGTGCCCAGGAGGTGCAAGTACTGTCAGACCAAAAAGGAAGGGATTGTTCAAGTAAGATAGCTACATTATACGATGTTAAGTCAGGGGCTGCTAGGCCGCCTTCCCTAAGATTAGAGAATAACGGGCGTTTTTTCACTCTTGGTTTCTTGCCATTCCAAATAAAATTTGAAAGCAGTCGTTGGAGTCTAAGAAGGGAGGGTTGAGGTATAATGTAAGGGATGGCTCTGGAGATGTACATAAATTTAGGGTGGAGTGACATTTTAATAATATTGATCCTTGCTATCCACGATAAGTGGAGTTTATTAAGACCTTTGATCTCCTTGTCTAGGTCTGAGTACAACGAGTCGAAATTTGTCTCTAAAGTGATGAATAGAGATTTCGACACTTTAATTCCCAAATAATCTACCGAAGTAGTAATCAGAGTGAAGCCAAAGGTTTCTAAGGAGGGGGCATGAACGACATGGGAGTTTATCGGAAAAAGGAAGGATTTAGATTTATTAAGTTTGTAGAAGGAAATTAGTGAAAATTCCTGTAGGGTGTCTAGGATAGCTGGGATTGAAGATACAGGATTAGAAGCTATAATCATGATGTCATCCGCATAGACGCTGATCTTATGGGGCATGTTCTGGATTGTTATAACGGAGATCAGAGGGTTACTTCTGATTTTCTCGGCTAGGGGTTCCATGCAAAGAATAAAAATTAAAGGGGAGAGAGGACAACCTTGGCGGGTTCCATTTGTCAGGTCAAAAGGTTTAGAGAGGAAGCCAGATGTGAGGACTGCAGCTGAAGGAGTGGAATATAGAGCCATGATAGCGGAGAGCAGGAAACCCGAGAATCCAAATTTTTGCAAAGTTAGCTCCATATAGCGCCAACTGATTCTATCAAAAGCCTTTTCGGCATCTAATGATAGAAAGGCTACTTCGGTGTTGATGTTGCCTGCAATTTGCACAAGGTCTAGGTGCGTCGAGTAGCATCTCTGGCTTGTCTGCCCGGGACAAAGCCAGTTTGATCTGGCTGTATAAGGGAGGGAAGGATCTGATTAAGACGGGAGGCAAGGAGTTTAGCATAAATCTTAATATCGGTGTTTAAAAGTGAAATAGGTCTGTAATTGACAACCTTGTCTTCTGCTTTGCCTGGTTTGGGAATGGTAGTAATAGTTGCTTGGAAAAGTTCTTTGGGAGGGTTTGGGGAAGAAGCAATATTAGTAAATAAGTCGGTCATATAGGGAGTTAGGATGTCTGAGTAGAGAAGATAATATTCATTTGAAAGTCCGTCTGGGCCAGGGGTCTTGCTCAGTTTGCTAGTTCTAATTACACGTTGGACTTCAGCTGTGGAAAATGGGGCATTAAGAGAGGCTAGCTGAGAGGTATTAAGTTTAGGTAAGGCTACAGAAGATAAAAAAGCAGTAATATCTTCATCAGTAGGGGTTATGGACTTTTCTCCGGATTGCAAGTTGTATAATTTAGAATAAAACTGAGCAAATTGATTAGCAATGTCTGCAGGGTTTCTAAGTGTCTTGCCTTCTTCTGTCGTTAAGAAAGCAATCGTAGGCTGGGCGTGTTGTGTTTTAGCTAGCAGTTTAGAGGCATGGTCACCCTGCAGATAATATTGCCATTTTACTTTGGATAAGTTTCTCTCATAATTTTGGAGGTAAAGGGTGCGTAATTTGTTCTGAAGCTTCAACAATTGGCTTTGTTTATCTGATGAGGGATTCTTTTTGAATTCCGCGTCAGCTATTTAATTCTGTTAATAAGGGTTTCTAAGGTAAGACTATATTCTTTTTTACAGCGACTAGCCAGTTGAATGAAGATCCCACAAATGAAGGCTTTATGTGCACACCATAACATTGAATGGGAGGAAACTGATTTTGTATTAGTTTTAAAGTATTCTGTTAAGGAGTGTCTTAGGAATGACACGTTTTTTGAAGATTTAAGGAGGTAGTTGTTAATTCACCATAAGGAAGGTTGGGAATTAGGGAAAGAGGATTTAAGATGGAGGGCGATTGGAGCGTGATCTGAGCAGGTTATGTGTCCAATGGTGGATGTTGTTACTTGTGGAAGGACATGTTTGTCTAAAAGGAAAAAATCTATTCTTGAATGGACTGAATGAGGATGGGAGAAAAAAGTAAAATCTTTTTCGGTTGTGTGGAGATATCTCCAGATATCATGTAAGTCTTCTTCAGCTAATAAAGATTTCAATTCATGGGAGTTGGACATGCGAGAGTTTGATCTATCCAAGACCTTATCTATTACCGCATTAAAATCTCCACATATCACCAAACCCCCCTTTCTAATCTGTTTAGCCTGTAGTATAGTATGTCTAATGAAGGGAACTTGTTTGCTATTGGGAGCATACAATGCAGTCAGGGCGTACTTTATAGAATTGATCTCACAAACCAAGATGACATATCTGCCAGCGGGGTCAGTAATAACTTGATGCAACTGGAAGGCTACAGAGTTTCGTACTAGCATAGCCACTCCTGCCTTTTTGGGGGGGAATTTGCTTGGAAAATATGAGGAAAATGCTTATTATGTAGACGATGTGCATCAGTAGGTAGGAGATGCGTCTCTTGAAGGCAAATTAAGTCTGCACCTGATCTGATAACCTTTCCACATTAATGACCTTTTGAAAGGGGAATTTAACCCCTTAACATTGTGAGAGAGTATTTTAAGTACCATAGTGACTAAGTGGAAGAATTATTTGAATAGGGTCGGATAAGTAATAGAGTATATACTGGAAATGGTGCAATGTGTAGAATGTCAGAAAAAACATATTAAAATGTCGCCTATTAATTAAACAAACAGTAAACATAGATAACAGCAACATCAGTATCAAGATATCCCTTAGGAGAAGGGAAGAAATAGGAGGCAGTCCTGCCTTAACTTGAGAAGGGATAAAAGAACGGTCCAACAACCAAAGTTAGAAGTGGGCCATCTCCAAAGGAGGGAGCTCCTAAATGGTAAGGGGATATTTCAGGTATCAATCATGTTATAAATGACTTAAAGGGCTGAGTTGGAACGAAGACGGGAGGTTTTTACAGACCAGAGGGGAGTCACCATCTCTGGACGCGACTGCTTTTTCCGGACCGGGCTGGAATCAGTGGAGGGTAGTAAGTCCCAGTGTCGTAAAGTGGAACAGGCTTCATCCGGCTTAGAGCAAATAACTTGGGCGCCCTCTTTGGTGATGAGGAGTTTTACAGGGAATCCTCACCTATAGAGTATGCCTTTTTCCCTGAGGATCTTGGTATATGGCTGAAATTCTCTTCTGCGCAGCATAGTAGCTGCGGAAAGGTCCGGAAACAAGGAGATGGACTGGAACTTTTCTGGAAGGGAGTCTGTTTTCCGCAGGGTTCGCAGGAAGCTTTCTTTGACATGGAAGAAGTGGATCCGGGCAATTGTGTCTCTTGGGGTTTGTTGCGGTAGACTGCGTGGTTTGGGAATTCTGTGAATTCTGTCGATAATCAGATCTTGTGTACTGCAGTTGGGCAGCGTCAGTTTCATGAGGTCGGTTAGGAAGCTGTTGAGCTGTTCTGGCAAGATTGATTCCGGTATGCCTCTGATCCGCAGATTATTGCGTCTGGATCGGTCTTCGAGATCTAAGACTTTGTTTGAAAGTCGTTGAACCTCTTCCTCCAGGGCATTGTTGGCGTCAATAAGAGAGTTGTGCGAATCTGCAAAATCGGCCATTTTGGTTTCAATATGTTCTGTTCTTGACGCTAAGGATTGAAAATCCTGCTTGAGATCCGAAATCATACCTTTGAAAACTGCCTGGAGGCTAGAACGGAACGAGGAGAAAAGGCAATGCAAGGTTGATGTTGTTAGAGGTTGAGTATCTGGATCTTCTTGTTGCTCAAGGTCGACAGATTCTGCTCTTGAAGAAACCGACGGTGGGGCAGATGGAAATTGCAAGCTCTTTTAGATCTTTTCTCATTTTGTGGCACTGATGAGAAGAAGTCAGGTAGCTTAGTGGGAAGAGCTTTGAGGTTTTTTTTGGAGGTACCACCCATGTTGAGCTGTGGATTCAGAATGAGTAGGGTGTATGTCGGTGAGTTGTCGTGTCGCAGCGTAGAGGAGGCTGTTTTCTTCTTATTGAAAATAACTGATCAAAATGTTGGCCTATAGATGAACGGGTATTAGCTTAATCTACAAAGTTTACTGCTTAGTTGGTGTAAGAAATGCAGAGGTCTGTACGTGAAATGATGGTCTCGCGCAGAGGACACGGTAGGAAGCTTGTATCTTAAGGCACAATACTACACCAGGAAGGTGACTAGCAGGAAGGTTACCTTTAGATAATAATAAGAGAGCGGGTAATTGTCAGCCGTTTCACCACTGAATTAGGGACTAAAACCGGCCTGGGCGAGGAGCTAATGTCCTTGGAGTTAGTGGCGGTTCAATAATGCAGTAAATATTTGACAGTCAGGAGGGCTGAGTCAGTGTATAAGTTGTTAGCAGGTTGAGGTAACAGATATAGAGGCAACTACTTGTAATTCCGTTTCTTATCATTAGATGGCAGAAGAGGACTACATTTGAGCAGTCAGTATATATCACCACAGTAAAATTCTCAGCGTAGACCTGTAGTGTCGCTGGGTGATGTGACCAAGGGAGAGTATTAGAATGCGTTCTTGCAATATGCAAGTGAAGAGTATTGTCTCCCAAATTGGGTTTGCTTTACTTTACAGTTTAAAGTAGAACGTGGGGGTTTAAAGTTTGAGTCTTGCGCTGGAGGTGTAATACACAGCCTTTCTCAGAGGCACAGTTAAAATGGCCACCGATCAGGGCGATATGGCGCCAAAATTCCCGCCAAACTTGTGACTTTCAGATTAAATGATGTTACAGGCTTGGAGAATGTTTTGTTGTGGTATTATTTTACGTTCTCCTCACATCAGCTGGTAGCAGTCAGAGTATGAATTAAAGGTTGGTCATTAAATGCGGCCTGCTAAAGAAAATAAGGTCTGTGTACTTTAATTTTGTCGGTTCCTCCTCTCTGTCTGATTGCTTCTCGATCCGGTAAGCAGCTGTATTGAACACAGCAGCTGTCCCGCTGCCGTTTCGCCGAATCTCCCGCTTACCTCTATGCCCTGCGCCTGCTCCGCTAGGTGTTATGTGCGGTCACCAGGGGTGAGCAGATGGAAATGGACGGAAGCGCGGATCCCCGCTTACTTCGTCCGCTATCCGCGGCGGGAACAGCACCGGGAGGATGCCGAGGCGATGCGTGGGCAGCCCGTAGTACGTGCAGAGACCTCGGGAGCGCACGACTGCTTCGCCGGCCAGGACAGATGCACTGCAGCAGCTGAGGTTGCTGTACGTCCGGAGGGGACCGCTCAGCTTGGAGGCATCCAGAGAGCAGAGGTGAGATGACAGGGCTGCCAGCGGGTGAATTTAAGATGGCGCCGCTTGAAGACGAAGTCAGCGAGGTAGCCAGAGGTATCGGCCCAGAACTTGGGAAAAACGGCATCGATTAGGACTGTTGCGGTACCGGAGGGTCGACTGTCCTCTAGGGAACACCTACTGCCCGTCTTGGAGAGATTTTTTCTCTAAATGTGGTTTAGTTGTGCCGCGGAACAGAGCTCAATCCATGAGAAATTACAATGTGCGACCGTTCACATCCCCTGCTCAGGCCACGCCCCCCCAGGGTGGACACTCTTGAAACATCGCATGATGATACCCGCCGCTATGTCTCTGATATGCAGCACGCTATGGCATCACAAGCTAAACTACTTTGTGAAACCAACAAACACCTGGAGGATCTAAACAACAGGGGCAGACGGAATAATATAAGAATCAGAACCAGAAGCCGTAGGAGAGGAGAATTTACACCAGACACTGGAGGCCATATTTAATAAACTGCTGGGAGAGCCTTCCACTCATAACATCAAACTGGACCGTGCTCATCGAGCCCTTAAACCTAAGGGCCCAGTCTCCCGCCCCAGAGACGTTATCTGTTGCGTGCATGATTTCCAGCTGAAGGAAAAGATTATGGCCAAAGCCAGATTATTGCGCACAGTGGAACACCAAGGAGCCCCTCTCCAGTTATTCCCAGACCTCTCATGGATTACTCTGCAGAAAAGGAGACATTTGAGGCCTTTATTGGAATTATTGAAAGATTGTAATATGGCATATCGGTGGGGGTTCCCTTTTGCCCTTTCAGTAACGAAAAATGGGCGCTCTGCAACACTCCGAGATTTTAAGGACCTTCCAGATTTCTGTGCCTCTCTGAACATTCCTGTACCCGAATTGTCCAACTGGGACCCTGTTGTTCCGCCCCCGGCTCTGGTTCCAGATTGGCAGTGTGCCCATTCTCAACAAAAAAGGCGCCGCTCTCGAGACCCCTCAAAGTCTCCTCCACGTCGTCCTGCTTTCACGGGGACCTGATCTTTGGATGGGAGGGGGGGATGATGGAGCTCCCTTATGGTTTGACTTTCTTTGGGTCGTGCAAAGTGTATGGCGTTAACACCTTTCATGTTCACTGCTCTTATTTAGAGTGTTTTCCTCTTCTCAGGTTGCTGGAGAATATGTTAATTTTACATAACTGTTGATTAGCTATGTTCTTTTTCTTAAGGCTATAGTTCTTCCCCTTAGCTTTATCATCCTTAGTGAGGGATTGCCCCCTTCTATATAGGTAATATACAGGGTTTCTTGCATTTGTAGTTTAATATCAGTGATTGCTCTGGAGTTCCATCTGACTTTCCTTAGTTGCCTTCGGCTGCACTTTGCTGCCCCCCAGAGGCTTTTACTGATATTTGTGATGGATATTTCTTGTGTTTCATATTGGTTTCAGAGTTTTCTAGTTCAGACACTCTAGTACTCTTTGCCTCTCCAGAACTTTTATTGTTCTGGTATTTGATTAATGACAAGTTTGCAATGTCATTTGTTGTTTTGTTTTGTCTTGTGTCTCCTTTTCCCTCTTGTTTCCACAGCTCCCTTTGAACATATTCGATTTCCTTTCCTTCGCGGATTGGTATGTTACCCTAAGTTTTTTAGCTTGCAGTCCAATTATATAGCTGATCTACCTGTTAATTATCCCAATTGTTAAGATAAGGTCACTCAATGTCAAGGGTCTAAACTCGAACGCCAAAAGATGGCTCTTGGTTACTGATTTTAAACGGGAACCGGCGGATATTGTCTTTTTACAAGAGACTCATTTCGATAAAGAGGGAAATTTCAATTTTCTTAAGCATTTGTATTCAGTACAGTATGTGGCGTCTCAGGACAGAAAGAAGGCTGGGGTCGCCATTCTTATTTCCAGGTCTTGCCCTATACAGATTCATGCAGCATTTTCTGACCCTGGGGGCCGATTCTTGATTTTGGAGGGGGTCCTGACTGGCACACCTATCATTTTATGTAATACGTATTTCCCCAACACTGGGCAGTTGTCCTTCCTTAAAAAGCTCTTGATTCGCCTCTCGTGTCTCTCCCCTTCCCCAACTATTATAGGAGGAGACTTTAATCTCGTCTTCTCTGAAATCTATGATAAATTACAAATCCTTCAAAACACTTCCTCTCGGGCTCAGCGATGTCTCTCCAGGGGCTTTCGTCAACTGATATGACAGTTCCGCTTGTTCGATCTGTGGCGCATACTCCACCCATCGGATAAGGTCTTCACTTTTTACTCGAATCCACATCAGACACATTCTAGGATAGATTGTTTCTTTGGAAATGTTTTAGCCCTTCGAATGCCGGAATCTGCTGATGTGGGTTCGATAACATGGTCGGACCATGCTCCAATTAGTCTCACATTGACCTCTAGGAACCTCTCCTTGAGGAAGTGCCACTGGAGACTCAACGAATTTCTGCTCAAGAATTCTCAGACCAGGGAAGAGGTGCGACAACACGAGAGGGAGTTTTTTGAGTTAAATTCAGGCTCTGTAGACTCCGCTGCTATCCTATGGGAAGCTCATAAAGCGGTGATGCGAGGGAAATGTATTGCACTAGGTTCCCGCTTGAAAAAGGATAGGGAATTTCAGAGAAATGCTTGCCTCTCTCAGTTAAAGGTGTTGGAAACTAAATTAGCAATGAATCCAACTAGGGCCATCCTGCGGCAGGTACTGAGTTTGCGGTCCAAGTTGAGAACCTTGGCGTTGCACTCTACTGAGAAATTGTTGGTTTTTTCACGACATAAATATTATGAAAGGGCTAACAAGCCTCACTTGTTATTAGCAAAAATGCTCCGGAATGAGGCGGTTCAGTCAGCCCCTTATTCCATTAAAAATGGTGCTGGAATCCCGTGTACTGACCCCGACTCTGTAGTGGGCCTTTTCCATTCCTTTTTCACTAAGCTATATAATATTTCAGAGACCTTGCCCTCTGACCCCGGGGTACGGGAAGCCTTGCTGCAGGACTTCTGTCCTGTAGCCTTCCGAAACTTGGCGCCAATGATGTAGCCTCGTTAAATCTCCCGATTACTGAGGAGGAGATTGTTTAATACCAAATTTAAAGGGCTTGCCGTCCGGAAAATCCCCGGGCCCAGATGGCCTTACTTATCTTTATTACCAAATATTCCAGCCTCAATTGATTCCCAATATGGTTGCAGTTTTTAATTCTTTTCTGGCAGGGGCTACCATTCCACCCACAATGCTCCATTCATTTATCACCTTAATACCCAAACCAAATAAGGACCCCTCGGAGTGCGCTAGCTACAGACCCATAGCCCTGTTGAATGCAGATCTAAAAATTTTTACCAAAATATTGGCGAATAGACTTTCCTCTCTACTGCCGCAATTGGTGCATAAAGATCAGGTTGGATTTATCCCGTGTAGACAGGGTGGAGACAATACCAGAAGGGCGATCGACCTGATTGATATTATGAATAGGAGAGGAGACCCTATGCTTCTCCTTAGTTTGGATGCCGAAAAGGCGTTCGATCGCCTCAACTGGAACTTTATGTTTCACACGTTGCGAGCCTTTGGGATTCGTGGTCCTTTTGTTAGCGCACTCCGAGGTCTCTACTCTCACCCCTCTACCACCATCAGACTTCCACATGCCACTTCGCAACCACTTAAAATACAAAATGGAACCCGGCAGGGCTGCCCCCTTTCACCGTTGCTTTTTGCGCTCTGTATTGAGCCTTTAGCTGCAGCAATCAGACGGCATGATGATATTAGAGGCGTTCAGTTAAAAGGCACGGAATTTAAGATCTCACTATATGCAGATGATGTCCTCCTCACACTAACTAACCTTATGATATCTCTTCCTAATCTGCACGCCCTTCTAGCTAGATTTGGGGCTCTTTCGGGCTACAAAATTAATACGTCCAAGACGGAGGCTATGCCGGTGAACATTTCTAGTGATCTCTTGTCTCTGTTACAGGCCAACTTTAATTATCAATGGCAAACTGAAAGTTTGCGATACTTGGGGGCATATTTGACGCCGGTATATGCCTCTCTTTTCAAGCACAATTTCCCCAAACTTGTGGTGGAGATTAAGAGATTGCTGGAAAGGTGGAACAAATTGGCTCTATCGTTATTTGGCCGTATAGCTGCGATTAAAATGACCATCCTCCCTAAACTGATGTATCTCTATGAGACCTTGCCTGTTCCTGTCCCAATGACACTCCTCCGTTCTTTGCAGTCAGACTTGATTCACTTTGTCTGGGGTAATAAGAGACATAGGATCTCCCGGAGTGTTCTGCTGGCGGGTAGGGGAGACGGGGGTCTGGCGATGCCGGATATAATCAAATATTACTGGGCCTCTCAGCTGCGAGCTATACCATCATGGTCTGCGTTATTTGCATACTCCAGGTGGATGGAAGTGGAGAAGTTATGTCTGGCCCCCATTCATCCCAATTCCCTATTGTGGGCCACTACCTCTCATAGGCTGAATATTACGTTACTACACTCCATGGCACTCACTAGAGACATTTGGAGGCGGTGCTACAAAAAATTTGGGTTATGTTCTGATGCTTCCGCAATGACCTCATTTCTCTTCCATCCTTTACTGTTGGATGGATGACCGGATGAGAGTCTGAGACCCTGGTTTGACCGCAGGCTGTTTTACTTCGCAGACATGGTGGACCATCGAACACTGAATTTAAAATCTTTCGATGTTTTACGGTCCGCACATGATTTGACCCTCTCGGCCACCTCTTCCTACCTTCAGATCAGGCACTTTATGCTTTCTATCTTTAAATCCACCACTGTGTCTTCCCCCTCTATGTATGAAAATGTCTGTAGAGCAGGTTATTCGACTAAGGGTTTGATATCCACAATATACAAATTCCTGGTCGCCCCCTCGCAGGAATCGCCTTTGGTTCATTCATATATGGTTAAGTGGGAGGAGTACCTGGGATCCCCCATCCCCAGGGACACCTGGCAACTGATATGGAAACAGGCTGCCCTATCGTCTATCTCTGCACAAACTAAGGAGAACCAGTACAAGATCTTAATGTACTGGTATCATACTCCTGCCCTTTTGCATAAACATAAGCCTGACATCCCGGACTGTTGTTGGAGATGTATGGATCCGGGAGCGACTCTACAGCACATATTTTGGGACTGCAGATTGATAAGGCCACTTTGGAGACAGGTCCAGTCTTTGGTGCTGGACTCTACGCAGGTTAGGGTCCCCCTCACACCGCACACTTTCCTCCTTAATATCCCCTATGCCCCGCTAGGACGTCAGATGGGTAGACTTTTTCTATATGTAGTGACAGCCACCAAATGTCTGATTGCGAAATTTTGGAAGCAAACCTCGATTCCCACCAAGCAGGATGTTTCTCTTCGCTTACAGCAAGATAGATGTATGGAATACCTCACGGCCTTATCTCTTGACCAAATGGACTCCATTGACCGCATATGGAAACCATGGGATGTTTATTGCATCCTTCAAGATTTTTAGAATCTCCTATTGATATGGTTGGACTGCAGGTTTAGTGCAGGGAATCTCTTTGTCCTTGTGTGTCGTGTTTTTTGTCTCCCCTTCGTCTTGTCAGTTGTCTTTTTGTGTAATTGATTTACTTGGCTAAAGGGCCGTCTGTTGCATCTACCTTATTAGCTCTTTCGGACGGTCCTAAAGACTAGCATTTTCTGACTGTGATTTTTACGTATTATTTGAATTCATATTTGGTGCGATGTACGCTTCCACTGTTGATATGTTGCTAATGCACCTGGTGTATTTCTTTTAATAGCTCTGCGTGGCTTTATGTTTGTAAAAATCTAATAAAAATTTACAATTTAAAAAAAAAAAGAAAAACAATTGTCCCATAAAAAGCAAGTCCTTATACTTCTATGTACAGTCGTCCCGCGCTATATCGTGGTTCACTTATCGCGGCCTCACTGCATCGCGGATAATACAGCTGTCTGGATCTTATACTGTATCGCGGATTTTTCGGTATATCGCGGGATTTTTGCGGTATGGAAACTAACCAATCACCGCACTGTGTTCAATATCCTGAGCGCTGATTGGCTCCCTGACTTTAGCATCGGTCTGTCTGTTGTGCTCAAATGTTCAACATCAACATCTGATTGCAGAAGTGTGCAGAAGTGTAGAAAGTGAGTCCTATGATGCCACCCAAACGTTCTATGCCTTCTAAGGCTTCTGGCAGTGAACTGAAGCGCCAGAGGAAGATGCTTACCATCAAAGAAAAGGTAGAACTTCTCGACATGCTAAAGGAAGGCAAAAGCTATACTGTTTGCTACATAAAAAAAGACGAGAAGAATATTACGTCTATAGCAGCAATGACCTTTAACAAGACTGCATAGAGGGTGGTCACATCCCGTAATAAGACCATTGTGAGGATGGAATCAGCATTGGCCCTGCGGATAAATGACTGCAGGAAGAAGAATATCTCACTGGATACCAACATCATCCGGACGAAGGCCAAGAAACTTTGTGATAGTTTCAAGGCAGGCACGGATGTTCCTGATGGTGGCGAGGATGAAGACAAGGACAACAATGCAGAAGCTGGACCATCAAGTGCTTCTCCCACCAGACAAACCCCATTCAGTGCCAGCAAGGGTTGGTTTGAGAAATTTCAGAGAAGCTTTGGACTGAAGAGTGTTTCTCTGCATGGTGAAGCTGCCTCTGCAGATAAAGCTGGAGCCGAGGAGTATGTGAATGACACCTTCAAATCCTTCATCGAGGAAGGGGGCCATAAGCCTGAACAAGTGTATAACATGGATGAGACGGGCTTATTTTGGAAACGGATGCCATCTCGCACTTTTATAATGCAGGATGAAGCCAATGCCCCTGGATTTAAGGCCCAGAAAGATCGGGTAACTCTCATCATGTGTGGGAATGCTGCAGGCTTAATAATAAAGCCAGATCTTATTTATAAGTCAAAAAACACAAGGGCCCTAAAAAACAAAAATAAGAATTTGTTGCCTGTGTACTGGATGCACAACCCGAAAGCCTGGATGACAAAATTCCTCACGGCTGATTGGTTCCACCAGTGTTTTATCCCAGAGGTTAGGCTTTACCTTGCAGAGAAAAACCTGGAGTTCAAAGTGCTTCTGCTCATGGACAATGCTGGAGGCCATGCTGTTTACCTGTCATATAATGGTGTCCAGATAGAGTTCTTGCCACCAAACACCACGTCGCACATCCAGCCCATGGACCAAGGCGTGATTCGTGCTTTTAAAGCGCTCTACATGAAAAATGCCCTGCAACACCTGGTTGAAGCTATGGACTCGGATGAAAACTTCACACTAAAGGCATACTGGCGTGACTACAATATTATATTGTGTCTTGTAAATATTCAGAAGGCCATAAAGAAGATGAAGAGTCAAACAGTAAATGCCTGCTGGAAAAAATTGTGGCCAGAAGTGGTCCATGATTACAAGGGTTTCTCTCCTGCTGAAGTCCATCACTCTGCAGTAACTAAGGCCGTGAAGCTGGCAAAACTACTGGGAGTAGATGGCTTCACTGATATGACTCCTGAAGATGTGAATGACCTGATTGATGTCCACTAAGAACCGTTGACGGACGAAGACCTGATGGAGATGACGAAGTCAGCAACTGAAGAAGAGGATGAGGAACAAGATGAACAGGTTGGAGAAGAGGAGGAGGTGGTCTAACACTTGATCGTCTGGCAAGCATGGTCAGATTGGCCAAAGAACTCCAGCGGACTGCTGAAGAATGGGACCCCCAAATGCTTCATTCATTGCACTTTGTAAATATCATTGAGAGTGGCATATCAGCTATTAAAAATCTTCACACTCATAAGAAAAAGCAGCACCAGCAACTGTCCATAACTATGTTCATCACTAGGACAAAGAGATCAGTTACACCTTTAGCAGAAATAGAAGTTACGGCCCAGGGGGAAGATACTGCACCACCTGATGAAGTACCCGATGAAGAGCCCGATGAAGAGCACGATGAACAGCGCGATGAACAGCGCGATAAAGAGGTGCCTTCAGGAGAGCTGTAATGCTCTTCATGATCTTCATCATTCAAGCTGCAGTATACTTCAGTGATGAGTACCCACATTGATTTTTATATGTTGGAGTGTGGAAAACGTTCATAAATAGGGTTGAGCGATTATTATCGACAAAGTTGAAATCGGCACAGTTTTTATGTTGATCGGATTTTTTAGATCACGAGATAATTTAGGTTAAAATCTGTGCATCATCTATTAATATCGCACCATTTTCGGCGCTTCCTGTCATTTTGGCGGCCAGCAAATCAGTTTAAACAGAATAGGCAGGGTGAGATGTGCGTGCGACGTCATGACTGGATGTTATGGTTGCGATTGGCTGGAAAAATCACATGACCTCGTTTTACATAGAACACCCTTCCTGTTCACCTCAGTGTCTCCCCAGCGTCTCATAGCGGTGGGAAACGTGCGCTCTGCCCTGTGTCCAACCAGCCCGGGCGAAATTATTCTATTACTTCACACAGAAAGCTCTACGGCTAGCTGTGATCCTACAACTTAGTTAGATTAGAGATTGGAAGATTTTATGTGGTTAGGTAGAGAATTTTAAAGGAGCAGCTACCGCAGTAAAGTCACGGGGGAAGCGGGGGAGGGGGGGCGCGGGTGAACACAGACAAGCTCTATAAAGAATACTGGATAAAGTTCACCAAGACTTAGTGTAGAATTCACTGAAATAGCTTATTATTTAAACGGGTTTTTTATTGAAATATTTCGATTTGGGCCCGCTGAACTTATATTAGGATGCACATCTTTTCTAGTAAATGCAGGTCTCTTTGTAGGTGCAAAACTCCTCTTTAATTATCATATACATTTCAGATAGGTGTCATTTTTCAATTTTGCCCAATCCACATTTGTTGATATATCCACCTTGCAGTTAAATTAGAATCCAGCAATTCTGTAGTCAGCACAGGTTGATAGGTGCCAAAAATACCTTGAATTATCCGAATAAATTTCAGATACGTGTTTTTTGCACTTTTGCCCAATCCAGATTTATTCATTGAGGCACGTTGCACTTAAATTAGAATACAGCAATTTTGTAGTCACCATAGGTGAATTGAAAGGTGCCAAAAATACCTTGTATTATCTGAATAAAATTTCAGATACGTGTTTTTTTCACTTTGGCGCAGGCCAGCTTTGTTGATAGATCTACTTTGCAGTTAAAGTGAATACAGCAAATTTTGTTTTGATTTGAGGGATTTGAGAATAACTGTTGATTTTCCGTTTTTATAAGAGACTTCCCAAAACTCTTCCATACCTTCTCAAATTTTTTTTATTTCTGAACATGGAGCGAAATTTCAGGTGGTAAGCGAACAAAGAGGGGTGTAGGACATGGAGGTAGAGGTACGAGAGAAGGTGCTCCTTCCCGTGCTGGCGACAACACGCATGCCAGCGGATCGTCGGTTTGCGGACCGTCAGGCCTGTCATCGCTGGGGCAGGGCCTGTGAATCTCAGTAACGAAAAAGCGTCCAATGCCTTTAATGGTTAATAACCTCACCCCTCTTACCTCCTCGCCCCCCAGTCACGGCCAAAAATTTTTGTCATCACATCAAGCATCCGTCCAAAATGAAACACCCAAAAACAAACCCTGTACCACCCCTGTGGATAATCCATTTTTGAGACCTCTTGATGACAAAATGCGGTGGGGGCAAAGCATGTCAAAAGATCAAGAGGGCCCAAAAAGGGGGGTTTTCTCTGCTCTGACGCGAGTTATGTCCATCAAAGGGGGAGAAGGAAGCCAGTCAATCGGGCCAAAAACCGGCGGGGCGGAACGCCTTGCAGTCCCTCTTGGGTTTGCCCGCAGCTCCTGGGTGCAGAATGTCAACACGAAGTCACCTGTGTTGAGATGTGATGACGACATTTTCGGATCCAAAGTGGTCTTTTCAGAGAATTTGCTTGCGGCGCTTCTCACTGGAGAGGGGGGAAGAGGGGTGGGGGGTGTCATAGGGGGTTTTGCCTCAAAAAAAGGGGAGGGGGTCGCAGAAGTTGGATATGATCCGCCCGCCACGGTCAGCGCAAACCCCGCTCCCGCTTATCGCCCTCAAAAAAAGGTCAGGACCCTTAACCTGGGCCACTTTGAGCAAGCCTCTTTTCACCCAGCATTCATATGCCGCCTTTCCCTAAACATAAGAGAGGCAAAAAAACCCTTGTTGGGGTTTCCACCACCAACTTCTATCACATGAGCGAATGCATTGTTGAAATGGAGGCAACACTTGGGCCCAAAAAAAACCAGACCGCGCCGGGCCCCAACCACTTTACACCCCCTCTTCTCCCCTCCCTTTTCCTCCCCCCCAACCCAACGTTTCCCCGCGCCCAGTCTCTCAAATCTGATCAGGGCAGCCTCCGCTTCAGCCTCAAGTCCCTGATGCCCCCCAGCACCCCAGAGACCCCATCCCCCCCCTTCTCCTTCCCCCAGTTTGACGACCTGCCGCTGTACAGCCCCATCTAGCAGCCACCCTTCTGTCTTCCAGGTTTGGGAGAAAGAAACATTTTAAACCCCAAAACCCACCCCAAAGAAAAAACCCTAAATTTTCGCATTGCCAGGTTTTGGGCCCTTTGGGAAATGTTCCCTTTTCCGTTGGTGGACAAGATGGGTTCCCCCACTCAGGGCCCCTTGTGCCCCCTTCCGGATGGACGGCATTTCTTCCCAAAAAGCCCCCCCTGCCGGCCAGCACGTTCATTAAAATTTAAAAGGCTTTTGTCTGATCTGTTCCGGAAAAGTCCATTTTACCCCCGACACGGGACTATAAGCATAATCTGTTTTGGGACCGTCCACAACAGGTCGGGACTTGGAGGGCTCCCGCAAGAGACCGGGCGCTGGATGGGAGACAAGACCCTTGTGCCAGGGAAGGTGGTGTGCAAACGGGCAAGTCTGCTGGCCCCCTTAAGATCGGTTTTCTGGAGAAACCCCCTTGCCGGCCATGCGGAAACCTTGTCTCCAAAATTTTCTAAAAGCCCCCGGGGCCCCTGGACTGCCTGCCGTCCATTTTTGACGGGGCAACATGCGGGAATTCCACCCCCCCCATGCTCCAGCTTTGGGGCACAGTGCAATCCCATTACGCATACGAATGAACAGGTGACAACGCGGTGCACCTCGGGGTGTTGACCCCACCGAGAGTGGAGGCGGGTTTAAAAGAGCTCTGCCCATCCTTCCCATTTTTGAAGAAGCCCCCAAAATGGTCAGGCGGACGATGCCCTTGTCAGCAAGCTTTTGTGGTGACTTAGTTTTGGAAAGACGTTGGACCTCTGAAACAAAAGGGGTTCCCCCCCAGCGACGGGGGAGGAACGGACACAAAGCGGACCGGCCTTTCTCTCGTCGAACCACAAGGCCCGACAATTTCTCAAATTTTATCGGTCCCATTAGGCGTGGTTGGGTCCAGGGGAGTGCAAAGGCGGGGCATCACTCTAGGGGGCATCATTGAGGCAAATCAGGCTGTGTTGAAGCTGTGCTGAGGAAGGGAGGGGAGGAGGTATCCTAGACAGAAGTTCCGCGTCCCTGCCTTTAAAGGGTTGGCGCAATTTTAGGTGGGGGGAAAGGAAGATCATTTGCTAGTGCCCCTGACCCAAAGGGCTTGGGAATAAGGGGTCCATTCCACATGGGTTTCTTTGGTTGCTCCATTTTCTCCAAATGATCCCGCATAAGGCCCTCAAATGAACAACAGTTTTTGGGGGGCCACCCTCCCCATCCCCCGGTACAAAAAAATCAGCACTTTCCCTTCCCCCCACCCAAATAAGATAAAAAAGCAGGAAATGGAGACCTTGCTGTTGATCAACTGGAGACATCTGTTGCTCTGTTCACATTCCCCAAAAGTCAGGGGGAAAAAAACATCAGTGACGTGACAGCAGTAGAATGCCAAGTGCCCTACGGCCACAGGCAAGGGTTGGGAGAAGCCTAATGGGTGGGCCTTGGGAATCTTTTTTTACCCCCCCTCACCAAAGCATGCAATGCAGGGCACACTTTGAAAACACAGAGACCAGCTTAAAATTTATGGTGCCCCCGACACTGTGTTCAAAACTGATGTTTTTGTTTTGTTTCCCCGGGCCCCAAAAGACTTCTGGGGATCCAAAAGGGGTGAATGGGGCCCCAGCTGGGCCGCCACCCCTAAGGTTTTCCTGCCCCGCACCCGCGTCATATCGAGCGGGCCTTTTCCCCAACTGGAGGGTCATTACAGACAAACACATCCGGGGTTTCCCAGTAATGGATCGTTTGACTTTCATCAAAAAAAGGCATGGACTTGATGATGTTGTGGCCCCAAAATTTCCGAGGGCACCCATTACTTTCCCGGGCTACTTCACATTCCTCTTCAAACAAAAGGGGCCTCTTAAAACTTTTTTTTAAAAAGATCATTTTTAAAGCAAATTTTTTTTTCCGTTTCCCCAACAGTTCATTTTTCTGATTTTGCTGTGAGGAGACTGTAAAGGACAGCAAGGTTTCATGACAACACCGTATTCCTTTTAATCATTTATCTTTAGATTATCGCATTTTCAATGGTTTTGAGGTCATGTTTTCTGTGAGATACAGCTATAATTATGGTCCTTTGGAACAGAAAAAATGGCTTCTAAGTGGCAATTTCTCCATCACAATTTTTAATAGTGGCCCGGGGAAGTCATATTTATAATTTTTTTTGGGGTCATGTTGTTTGGGGAATACGTCACGTCCCCCCCCCGGCCCTTTAAGAATGGACCCAAACGGAAAACCCCCGCAAGCGTTTGGCGTAAGCCATCCCGGGGAAACGGAATTAAGTAGGTCCCGGTTTTCACCAGAGGCCCCCCGCAAAGCGGGGATGGATTTGCGGGCGGGGGGAAAGTTTTACCAGGTCGTTACCCTGAGGGAAATTTTTGCTTTCGGTGGCAGCCAAAGTATGGGCGTGGTGCAAAATCTTTCAGGCAGGCTCAATTTCGGGGGGCAGGCGGGGGAGGTCAGGGCAGGCGGAAATTGGTTCGTGGTCGGGGGGACGGGCCAGTAGGTAAAGGACAGGCGGCAAGATCTTAAACGAGGACGGAAGCAAAATGGTACGGTACCCCGGTAAATCGAACAAGGTTTGGAACCTTTTTTGTAGGCAAAATGGAAACAAAAAGACCCGGCCCCAACGCCCCAGGAAAGGGGGCCCAGGCTTAAATAAGGGCAGTGCCCGGCAATAGCAATTCCCCGGTTTCCCTCTGGCCCTTTTTTTTCACAAACCTGCCCGCCGAAACCTTAATGGGGGGAACGGCGCGCCCGGGAGGCTGGAGCAGGGGCCCGGGGAAGGGGCACCGGGAAAGTAAAAAGGTGCCCGGGCCCCGGCCGGGGGGAGCTTTCCCAAACCGCCCGACTTTCAGGCGCCGGTGCCGCTGGGCCCGGAATCACGGGTGTGCCCGCGGCCCGGGAGGGGGGGGCCCAAGGGGTTTCACCCGTGGACAGTTCCCGAAAATTTAATCATGGCCCTTTTGGAACGGGAAATTTGGGTTTTTTAAAATTTGGCTTTTCCCTCCCTCCAATTTTTAATAGTGGGGGAAAGCCCATATTTATAATTTTTTGGGGTCTTTTTGCTGTGGATACAGCAAAAAATCATGGTCCTTTGGAACAAAAATTTGGGGTTTTAAAGGGGGCATTTCTCCCCCCACAATTTTTAACAGTGGCGGGAAGAAGTATTTTTATAATTTTTTGGGTAAAGGTGGTTTGAAATGCAGCAATATACGGGTTTCCAAATTCAAAAAAATTTTGTTTCTTAACAGAAAATTTGTTCTTCACATTTGAAAAAAGTCCCTCAAGGGTCATGTTTTGAATTTTTGGGGGCTTTTTTACTGTGACTGAGCAAAACTACAATTTCCTTTTAAAAAAAAAAATGTTGTTTCAACAGAAAATTTTTTCCCTTAAACCAATTGTCCAAAGTGGTTTAAAGGGTTTTCCCATGCATTAAAATTTTTGGAGGATTTTGCTGTGACATGCAGCTTTTCCCAAAGGGTTCCTTTTAAAAAAAAATTATTGTTTTTTAACAGCCCCATTTGTTCTTCAAAATTTTGTCAAGAGTGGCTAAAAGGTGATGGGGGGGCTTTTTTTTTTTTTTAGGGGGCCTGGGGTAGTGGAATCCGCCGGACCACCGCAACAATGATAGTTAAGCCAGCCGGGGAAAGGGTTTATAAGTACCCCCCGTTTTTCCCCAGACCCCCCGGGCCCCGCAAAGGGGGATGGACTTGCTGGGGCGTGGGGGCTCCCGGGTCGTCGTCTCTGACGTGACTTGCTTGCGGGACGGCCGGGGTGAAAGTGAGGTCCCAGAAGGTAGCCCGGGGAATCTTAATTAAAGGGGGCGGGCAGAATTAAGGGCAGTCGGGGCCAAAGGGTTTTGGTCGTGGACGGGCCCGGGAAAGGTCGGGGCAGGCAAAAGAGGTTCAGATCGGGAAAACTTTTAGAAAAGGGGTTGGGTAAAACGGTAGGGGGGGGAAAAAAACACTTGGGGAACGCTTTGGGAAGGGGCACGGGAAACATAATCCAGCGGGGAAGTAAAAGTGGGTGAAAAAACTTATATGGGAACGCGCCCGGTTTTTCCCCCAAATTTTCCCGGGCGAAACTGCCCCTTTTAAAAAATGTACGGGAACGGGGCGCACGACCATTACGGCCGGCGGGAAAAAACGAGGCCCGGGAGGGGGAAGCGGGGCCAGGTGAGTGGAGGGGAAAGGGGGTGTAGGACCCCCAGCGAAACCCTTTTACGGGTTTGCGGGTTCAGAAACAGGAAAGGTAGGACACTTTTTAATAACCCCCCACATATTGAAAAATTGACTTTTTTTTTGCAAGATTTTTAAAACAAAGTAGCAACCCCCGGAAATTTGAGACAACCCATTTAATAAAAAATTAAAAAAAGAAACAAAAAAATTGGGGGGTTTCCCATCCTTTTTTAAAAAAATGTGTTTTCAAAAAAAATTAAAAACTACAAAAAAAAACTTGCATGTACAAAATACCCTGGAAAAAAAAAATTCCTTTGAATTGTAAAGGGAGGTACGGGAAAACTTAAACCAGATGTAGGTTATTTAGGGGGAAATTGGAGTATGGAGCACAGACGAGAAAAAAAGGGTACAGAGACAATTTCCCCGAAACGTTGAGTAAAAAAAAAAAAAGAATGCCAAAAAAAAGGGCCCCTTTGGGTGGAACAGGGCGAAAAACCCCCAAAGTTTTTCCCAAAGTGAAGTCAATTGGTCCGCACTGTACGGCAGGGCAACCCCAAACCCCCAGGTCTTGACGGGTTAAATGAGGAAGGCTGGAGGTCTTACCTCACACTTCCGCTTCCGCATTCTGTTTTCAGCACGACGTTTGTTGCTGCGTCTTAAGGGCTTTTTTAAAACCTTTTTAAATTAGATAAAGGGAAACCCCCGCCGGGGGCTTTTCACCGCCCCCAAATGTAAACTCCGGGCCGGGCCTGCTGCCCCTGCTTGTTAATAGAGGGCAGACGTAGCCGGGTTCCCCCCGGGGCACCCACTTTTTGTTGGAAAGGGGACCTGGGGTTTTTTTAACGATGGCTGAGGGGCAGCCTGGCTCTTCCCCCGTTAGGGGAAATTTCAGGGGGAGCTTCAAATTTTTCTAAAAAAAACCTGATTTTTGAAAAAGGTGTTTTTGGTGGGTTTTAATAGTGTCAAAAAAAGGCTCCGGGGGCGGGAAACACAAATTGAAACAATTTGAGGTTTAAAATTTTTGGGGTGGAGTAAATATGGGGTCGAAATCATTTGATCTCCAGGGGGTCTGCCCTAATCACTAAAAAGGGGAATTTGGGGGAAAAAAAAACCCCCAATTAAAATTGATTGGCTGATCATCTCAAAAAAAAGGAGGGCAAATGTCTTCTCAACAAAGGGAAGTTTTTTGGGGTTTATTAGGACCTTTTATTACTTATGGGGTGTACGGACGTTTTTAAAAACCAAACTACACTTGTAACAAATTCTTTAAAAACTGCAGGGAGGGGGGTTTTTGTTTGGGATGTTATCACACTTGAAAAAAAGCAAAATTTATAAAAATGTAAAACTATAAATAAAAAATTCCCAAATAAAAATTTGTAAAAAAAATGTCGTTTAACCCAAAAAAAAATACTAATTTACAGCACCCGTACAAAATACAAAGTGCCCTTTGTGATCTGTGGATCAAGAAAGGGTTTTAAAAGTCTTTCTTGGGCACAGGAACCCCGGTTTTTGTCAATTAATTTAAAAATAAAAAAGGTGGTTTAAAGACTCCTTTTTCCCCACTTTTTAAATCTCGGGGTCAAACCCGGTTTTGGGGGTCTTTCTGCGTTCCAGGACAGGGATTGTCTTTTTGCCGTGAAAAAATAAAAAAGGTGGTTTTTAAAAATCCTTTTTTTTGGCAAAATTTTTTAAAAGTGGGGGTCATGCCCGTTTGGGGCTCAAGTTGGGGCCCGGGCCGGGATAGTCAATTTTCCCGGGGAAACTAAAAAAGGTGGTTTTAAAGAATCCTATTTCCGGCACTTTTTAATTTTTGGGGGAGACAGGGTTTTAAAGGTCAAAACTGCGAAACAGGGCAGATATGTTAAAAGTCCATTCAAATTAAAAAAAGGGGGGTTTTAAAGATCCTATTTCCGGCACTTTTTAAAACTGTTTGGGGCAGACAGGTTTAATGGTTCCCCTACTGCCCATACGGGCGATAAAGTTAATGGGCCAGTTTAACCCAAAATGGTGGGTTCCAAAAACTCCTTTTTCCCGGGACTTTTTAAAATTTTGGGGGTCAAACAGGTTTTTGGGGCCCGCTGTGGCAAAGGACAGGGAAAAGTCTAGTCCAGTGAAAACTTAAAAAGGTGGTTGAAAGGGCATCCTTTTTCCGGGACTTTTTAAAAAGTTTGGGGGTTTATGCAGGGGGGGGCTCATGCTGTGGCCCCAAAAGGTTTAGGGCAATGTCCCGTTCAACTAAAAAAGGGGTTGGAAAAACTTTCCCTTTTTCCCCGGGAAATTTTTAATTTGGGGGTCAGACCCGGGTTTTAAAGGTCATTTCGGCGGGACAGGACAGAAATTTTGTCAAAGTCCCCGTGAAACTAAAATTTGGGGGTTGAAAAAACCCCCTTTTCCCCCCGGGACTTTTTAAATTTGGGGGGCCCGACAGGTTTTTAAAGGTTTATTCTGCGGTACAGGGCAGATAAGTCAATTCCATTTTAACTAAAATGGTGGTTTTAAAGATCCTTTTTTCCGGACTTTTTTAATCTGTGGGTCAGACAGGTTTAATGGTTTATACTGTGGTACAGGACAGGTATAGTAATGTTTCCCCGTTTTAACTAAAATGGTGGTTGGAAGACTCCTTTTTTTTCCGGCAATTTTTAAAAATTGGGGGGGCTTTCGGGTTTTGGGGGTCATGCTGCGTTTCCCGGACAGGGGGTGTTTCAATGTTCCCCGTTTAAAATAAAATGATGGGGTTTAAATCATACTGCCCTTCTGGCACTTTTTAATTTGTGGGTTTAAAGCAGGTTTAAGGGTCATGCTGTGGGGGAAAAACAGGGATAGTGGAAAGGTTGTGAGTTTTTTTCTTTTTTTGTGGCTTTTATAAAAATAAGTGTGTTACCTAAGATGTAGCACGTAAACCATTTGACTGTTTTGGGGGTTAATTCCCCCGCTTCTCCAGCCCCCGTTTGGTGTAAAAAAATGAAGGGGTTGTTTTTCCCCTCCCATAGACTTTAATGGGCATCGGTGAAAAAACTATTTATGACCTTCGAATATCTTGTCGATGAGGCCGAAATATCGAAACCTTTGACCAAAGACGATTTTCAAAAGTAATCGTCAACAATATTTATAAACCTTAAAAAATATAAAAAATAATAAAAAATGTAACGCCGCCCATTTTGCAGATTTTAAAAAACCGGGGGGTCTTGGAACACAACACCCGCGATAATGAGGGGTCACTGTAAATGGGGAAAAAAAACAAAAAAATTTTGGGTCTTTTGGAAAAAAAGGGGGGAAAAAATTTTAAACGTGACCTAAACAAAAATCCTGAAAAGGGTTACAAAACCCAAATTAGGGGGACCCAAATTTACAAAAGGAAGGGTTTTAATGGTATTTTGGGAAAAAATGTTACTTATTAAAAAAATTTTACCCGTAAGACTATAAAACCCTATTCCTTTTGAAAAGGGGAATAAGGTTATATGAAAATTGCAGAGCAAATTTTTAACATGAAAGAATGCCAAAAGAATGGAAATTTTTCATGGCCCAAATTTTTTGGCAAAAATGTCCCCCTTAGTTTTGGTTTAAAAGTTTTAAAGGGCCCCCATCCCCAATTCCCAAATACAGGGGATTTCCCCACTTAAAATGTTTTCCCAATTTAAACGGAGACTTTTTTGGGGGGTTTTCTGGGCATTTAACACTGAGTCCGCCCCCTGATAAACCCAAATGCCCAAACAAGCCACGTGCACATTTAAAATACAGAAAAGTAAGGTTTCAATTTTTAAAAAAGGGGACAAAACAGCAAAAAAAAAAATGTAAAACCCTTTCCCCCGCACTGTCCAAAAAGGGAAAAAAAAAATTTTTGCTGGGAAATTTCATTTAATAAATAACTGTTTCCCCACCCTTTCATACAATTTTTAGCTTAAGAACAAACCAAAGTCCCTAACCCCTAAGTAACCCGGGGCTTGTGTAAATTTGAAAAGTTCCCGTACCAAAGCAAACCCTTTTTTTGTCAACCCAATTTAAGGCCCTTTTTAAATTACATTCATTCTTTCCCACGCCCACCAGCAACGATATACGGGTACCCATTTTTTCTTGTGATAACCCCCCATTTTAGTCATTGGCTTAAAACAATTTGGGGTGCCCGAAAAGGGACCTAAAAGGGTTCAGTCAATAGTGCTTTTTTTAATTTCCATTTATTCATTTTCACCTTCCAAAAGCCATTTTAATTTTTAATTTGTTTACTTTCAAGTTGAATGAGGGTATTTTTTGTGGGGCAAGTTTTTCTTTTTCCAAATGGCAACATTTAAGATACCATATAATGGACTGAGAAATCTCAAAACAATATTTGTGGGGTGGAATGGAAAGAAAAACCAATAACCTTTTTTTTTTTTTCATTTGACGGGTTTTTGCGTTTTGTTGGGGGTATCATTTTTTTGGTACCTTTATGGGGTACATAGAACTTTTTGTTATTTTTATTCTAGTTTGTGAGAGGGGAGGCAATCTAAAACATGTTTGGCAATGTGTATATGTGTATTGTCTTTTTGTCTACTCAACGCTGTGTGGTTACCTGAATATTTTTCATTAAGAATTCGGCAGGATGGAGGCCATTTTTTATAATTTTTTTATTTTCATCATGAACAACTTTATTAAAGGGCTTTTTGGTTGCTTTTTTTAGCTGTATAAAGATAGTAGACCTGAGAGCCTTCAATAAGGTTCTTGTCTGCCAGGAGAATCTCTTGGCACCCACAACTAGGGGAGTTAAAATTGTGGACATAAAAGGGCCCTTTTTTATCTGTCTAACCTTAAAGGTTTGCTCACTTTTTTGATTTTTACCTCTCTGTTTCGGGTTTTTTTGAATTCAGGGGGTTTTACTGGTTTCCCACTAGCTGAATAGAAGCCAGGTCTGTAGCTTAGCAACCAGTGGGGCAGCCTTCGGAGTGAATCGAACGGTCTGTAGCTATAGTGACCTGGGAGCTGTGCAGCCCATACAAGAGGGGGTATCTAGGAATAGGTAGGACATGTTAATGGACCTTTTGCAAAGTGATTGTTTTTCTTTGAAGAAAAAAAGCAATCCCTTGAGTGAAAAACACCTTTAAAGGGACACAGTAATAGTGTGTAAGGGGGAAAAGGAAGGGGGGATTGGGGAGTTTTTTCCCGAACCCCGACCGTTGCAGATGGGAATCCCCAGTATAAACAAAAGGTCCCGGAAAATTTTGGCAGAAGTTCTTTTAATTCAATCATTAAACTAATGTTAGTGTTGAGCGATTTGCGTTGGCTATCGAGATTCGAGCGATTGTCGATAGTCGGGGCCGCTATCGTAAGGTTTTTCGATAGTTGAGGGATCGATTATGAGCGTTTTTTGACCTTTTAAAGCGGGAGAGAGCAAAACCCCTTATTATTACCCCAAACAAGGTGGAGAAGCTGAAAAATTAACATCCACAAAAATAAATGGATAGTGCTACATTTAGGCAAACACTTGGTTATAAAATACAGAACCTTTCAATTTCCCCCTGGTAAATATAGAATTGCTGTTTTAAAGATTTACGTAGATTGCTTTCAATGAAAAATGCTGGGTGTGCAAAAGTAAAAAAAACACGAAAATGTTATGTTTTGGTATAAAAAACGTTATTTTTTGCCCCCTTTCAATTCACTGTGGGAAATTAAAATTGTTTTTTAAAGGGGATTTACGTAAAAGCTGCGTAATGAAAACAGGGGTGTGCAAAAGAAAAAAAAACCGTAACTGTTATGTTTTGATATATAAACTGTTTTTTTTTTGACCTTTCAATTCATGTGGTGAATATAGAATTGCTTTTTTAAGATTTACGTAGTGCTGGGCGTCAATGAACAATGTGGGTTTTTGCAAAAAGTCAAAAAACACGTAACTTTTTACTTTTATAAATAAATATTTTTTTTTGCATTTAAATTTCCCCTGTGGTAAAATATAGAATTTTTTTTTTAAGTTTATGATGCTGGGTAAAAATGAACAATGCTGAGGTAAAAAAAGTAAAAAAAACACGAACTTTTAATGTTTTGTTAAAAATAAAGGGTTTTTTTGCACCTTTAAATTTCCCTTGGTGATTTAGAAATTGCTTTTTTTTTAAGATTTACGTAGAGCTGCGTAAATGAACAATGCGGGGTGCGCAAAAAAAGTAAAAAAACCAGTAATGTTATGTTTTGGGGTTAAAATAACGGTATTTTTTGACCTTTCAATTCCCCTTGTGGAATATAGAATTGTGTTTTAAGATTTAGTGGGATGCTGGTCAATGAAAAAATGCGGGTGTGTAAAAGTCAAAAAACACGTAACTGTTAGTTTTGATATAAAAAAACGGTATTTTTTGCCCCTTTCAATTCACCTGGGGAATTAGAATTGCTTTTTTAAATTTCTAGATGCTGCTAAAATGAAATGTGGGTTGAAAAAGTCAAAAAACACGTAACTGTTGTTTTTTTAAAAAAGATATTTTTTGCACCTTTCAATTCACCTGGGGGTAATTAGAATTGCTTTTTTAAAAAGATTTACGTAGATCTGCGTCAATAACAATGCTGGGGTGTGCAAAAGTCAAAAAACACGTAACGTTATTTTTTTGATATAATAAAACGGTTTTTTTTTTTTGCCCCTTTCAATTACCTGGGGTGAAATTAATTTTGCGTTTTAAGTTTTTACGTAAGGCTGCGTCAATGAACAATGCTGGGTGCGCAAAAGTAAAAAAAAACAAAATTGTTATTTTTTGATTAATAAACGGTTTTTTTGCACCTTTCAATTCACCTGTGGTGTTTTAAGAATTGTGTTTTAAATTTGTAGATGCTGGTAAAGAACAAGCTGGGTGTGAAAGTCAAAAAACACGAAAATGTTATTTTTTTTTTATAATAAAAACATTTTTTTTGCCCCTTTTTCAATTCCCCTGTGATGAATATGAATTGCGTTTTAAGTTTTACGTAGATGCGCGTCAAGAAAAATGCTGGGTGCGCAAAAGTAAAAAAAAAAACACGTAACGTGTGTTTTTTCGTCAAAAACCATATTTTTGGCAACAATTGGGGATTGAAATTTTAAAAAATGCAAGGTGGATTTCAACGTCACGGTGAGGGGGTAAAATTGAAAAATGAAACCTATTAAATGTTTACGATAATAAAAGTGGAGTTTTGCACTAACAAAGAGCCCTCTGTTTTTTGAAAGGGGATGTTATCCAATATAAGTTAGGCTGGCCCAATACCAGGGAAAATTTCAATGAAAAAACTTTTTAAAAATAAAGAATTCCATACAATGTCTACACTAGGTCTTGGTGAACTTTTCCAGTGTTCTTTAAGATAGAGTTGTCTGTGTTCGCCCACCGCCCCCCCCCCCCGCCCCACCGCGTAAATTTACAGCGGAGATGCTGTTTTAAAAAATTCTCTAGTAACTAAAAAAATTTCAAATTCAACAAACTAAATTGGAAGGATCACAGAATGGAGAGGTTTCTCTGTGCGAAATAGACTAATTTCGTGACTGTTTGGCCACAGGCGAGCGCAGGTCCTTTTCCCTATGAGGTGAGAGACCTTGAGGTGAAAAAAAGGAAACGCGGGTTCATTTTAAAACGAGGGGTATGTGATTTTTCCAGCCAATCGCAACCACCACCCCAGTCAGACTTTGCACACACACCCCCTGCTTATTCTGTAATCTGATTTGCTGGCCGCTAAAAAAACGGAAGCGCCGAAAAGGCGCAACTTAATAGATGATGACGATTTTAAACCCTTTTTATGCATGTTGGAAATTTCGATCCCTAAAAACTTGCCCCGATTTCAACTTTGTCGATAAAATGCCAACCTATAATGATATTTGTTCAGGATTTTTTTCACCCATAAATTACAGACATTTGTTCCTGTATATTAAAAAACACATTCTGTGAGGATTAGGTACTTTAAAAAAGTAAAGCGCAAAAGAAAGAAATTATATTAAATGTTGGGAGAAAAAATTTTGGGTCTTACCCTTTTCCCCTCAAATTTAGGCAGCTAAAAATTGACAGTACGGGGGGAAATCCCTAAGGATGTGCCGCATGAAGGCCCTGCCATTTTGTGTGGCTGTAAAATTATTAATGCAATCAAAAAAAAAAGACCCAAGCAAAACTTCTAAAGTCTTTAAAAAACATGCAATAATTTGCATCAAAAAAGGGTGGGATTTGAGGCCCACCGCCCCTGGCCTCTTTGGTTATCTGGGTTGTCAACAAAAAAACGCTTTCAACGGATGAAACCCCCTCCTTCTCCCCAAGTTTGGATGGAGAACCATGTTTGTAAAGTTTCAAGCTATACAAAGTGGGCCCTTACTATCCCTTTAAAATTACTTTTGATAGGAATTTTCTTTCTCCCATTTGCGAATTTTTATTCCAAATTTTTGGGGCCCATATTTAAATTCTGTAACCGTCCCCAAAGCCAAAATAATCCCTTTCGGAAATTCCTTTTGCCCCGATCATTACCTAATAGAAGCCAAAAAAATGTTGTTTTCAAGTAAATTTTTTAAGTCCAATCACATGCAAAATATTTAAAGGGGATTTTTCTACTGAGCTCAAAAAGACAAATTTTTTCTTTTACAATTTTCATCTTTGACTCTATTCGTTAACAGTTTTCTTAAGTCTACATTTACATGGGAACGTTTTCTAGTATACGGAAAGCAAAAATTTTTCAATTTGACAAATGTTAAGAATGGTAATAAAAGAAATTTGTGTTGAACCATGAAAGCAAATCCAAGTTCTCTGTATGAATGTAAAGTTAAGTGTAACAGGATTGACATGGACACAAATAATAAGTAAGGAACAAAGCTGCAATAACCGAGAAATTTATCATATTGATATCATAACATGTTTACATGTGCCAGATTTGATACAGATTTCTGAGTGGTCCCCATGCTAAAATGCATATGGGAAAACTTTTCCGAATTAAAATATGAAATGCAAATGGGTTTCCACAACTCCTTTTTCTATGTAAATGATTGTGTGTAAAAAAAAATAATCTAAAATATGTAGCATGCTACTTATTTCTATACAGATGATGGCAATTTAGCCTGATGCAGCTTAGTCCCTTATCA
Source organism: Phyllomedusa bahiana (assembly GCA_025379985.1). Taxonomy (NCBI): domain Eukaryota; kingdom Metazoa; phylum Chordata; class Amphibia; order Anura; family Hylidae; genus Phyllomedusa; species Phyllomedusa bahiana. The sequence goes on from JAODAL010020052.1 coordinate 61,835, forward strand.
ATTGTTTTACCACCCTAAAAATTTAAATGGGCTAGAGCTGTGTATGAAAAAAACATTACATTCTTGTACCTATACACTGATGTGCAAAAGGGTAACAATGTTTTAAACTGTTTTAAACTTTTGCCTTTCAAGCTCCATATCTTTCCATCTACTACAACTTTAAAAAGTGAAAAAGTATCATTTATATTTAAACATCTTAGCTATCTCACTTTACATAAATGTGTCTTGCAGTTAATTAGTATATATTTAGTTATGCAGATTCTTGTCATATGACTTCATTGTTACTGTTTTGCTCCCGGTCGTGGAACAATCTTTTTCTTCTTCTATATTACAAATTACAACCTGTTCTCACATTCATAATAGCTCAGTGTCTTATCAAGTTGATGCTAAAGTGAAGTGTCACTGGTCCGAATTAAGGAGCAGCCATGAGATTGCCAAGAAGAGGGAACTCATTTCCAGTCATGATAGCATCTCTTGGCCAAAAAAATTAAACCAAAATGCATATGTGACACTGTGGCAGCTGGAAGAATTGAAATGAAGCCCTCCTTTCCCTTCCCGAAAAAAAGGGTGGCCGTCCCGGCAAAATTATCAAAATCAAAATCGGTTTCATCACAAAGGTTATCGTTTTGAAGCAAAAGACACGGCAGTGGAGGCGGCTCGTATATTTCATAATAGTGAGATCACAGATGTCCATGCAAGCACCATGTGACATGCATTACACAAGTCTGGAATGGTGGCCTGAAAAAAATGAGAAGTCCTTATTCAAAATCATTTAAGAAGGGCAGTTGGTTTGCAAAAAAGGGGCAGCAGAAAACTGGAAAAGTGATTTGGGGGAGAGACGGGGAAAATTGACTGGACTTGATAGTGCAAAAGGTTGGAAAATTTCACTGCGATCTATTTTGAGTTGATTCCCTTTTACACTCGAGTACTATGGATATGAACAGGATGACATAGTGTTCCAGCAGGACAATGACCCGAAGTATATTTCAAGATTGGTGAAGAAATGGTTCAATGACAATGAAGTAGAGTTGCTGTATTGGACCTCACAACCTCTGGACCTCCACCCAATCGAACACTTGTGGGCAGAGTTGAAGAAACAGCTGTATTTGTACCCAAGTGCGTTGACCAGTATGCACCAACATTGGGAACATGTAGAAGAGACCTAGGGTCAGATTTCGGTTGACTTGAACAGGGTGTTTAAAAATGGCAGAACAAATAATAAATTGGATATTTTTAAAAACATCCTAGAAGCCCACTGTGAGAGGTACATTCCTTATGGTAATAAAATAATTAGAAACAGGAAAAACCCAATATGGATCAACAGGGATGTAAAAGAGGCAATAAATAAAAAAAAGAAAGCGTTTCATCTACTAAAACAGGAGGGCAGTGAAGAGGCACTAAGAAGCTATAGGGAAACAAATCAACTGTATAAAATAATGATAAAGGCAGCAAAGCTGGAGACAGAAAGACATATTGCCATAGAAAGTAAAAGTAAACCCAAAATATTTTTTAACTATATAAATAGTGAAAAGATTAAAGCAGAAAACGTTGGCCCTTTGAAAAGTACTGAGGGAGAGACTGTAGAGGGCGACGAGAAAAAAGCAAACCAACTAAACTATTTTTTCTCCACTGTATTTAGGAGGATGAACAGAGGGATGAGGTAAACTCCAACTTAAATGTTTCTTGTCTAACCCAGGAAGAAGTGCAGCTCCGTCTTAAGAAGATTAAAATAGACAAATCTCCAGGTCCGGATGGTATACACTCGCGTGTCCTAAGGGAGTTAAGTAATGTCATAGATAGGCCCCTATTCTTAATATTTATCGACTGTCTTATAACTGGGTATGGCCCAAAGGAATGGCGCATAGTAAATGTGGTGCCAATATTCAAAAAAAGGGTCAAAAAGTGATCCTGGAAACTATAGGCCGGTAAGTTTAACCTCTGTTGTGGGTAAAATGTTTGAAGGTTTTCTTAGCGATGCTATCCGGGATTATCTCACTGGAAATAAATGTATATCACCGTTCCTGCATGGGTTTATGAAGGATCGGTCCTGTCAAACTAATCTCATCAGCTTCTATGAGGAAGTTAGTTCTAGACTGGATCGGGGTGAGGCACTGGATGTCATATATCAAGATTTTTCTAAAGCATTTGATACTGTGCCACATAAAAGGTTGGTAAGTATATTGAGAATGCTTGGACTGGGGGAAAATGTGTGCAAGACGGTAAGCAACTGGCTCAGAGATAGAAAACAAATGGTGGTGATTAACGGTACATACTCTGACTGGATCCCTGCTAATAGTGGGGTACCACAGTGGTCAGTATTGGGCCCTATCCTCTTTAACATTTTTATTAACGATCTTACACATGGATTGCACAGCAAAATATCAATCTTTGCAGATAAAGTAATTAACACAATAGAGGATAATGTGTTATTACAAAGGGATCTGGATAAGTTGGAGGCCTGGGCAGAGAAATGGCAGATGAGGTTTAACACAGATAAATGCAAAGTTATGCACATGGGGAGGAAAAATCCATTACATGATTTCATGTTAAATGGAAAAACGCTGGGTAAAAGTGACATGAAGAGGACTTGGGAATCCTAGTGGACAGAAAACTTAATTGTAGCAGCCAGTGTTTTTTTGCCTTCCTCTGGATCAACACTTTAGCAACACTTTAGCAAAATAGGCTGAAATGGTTGGATGTCTTGTCTTTTTTCAGCCTTACAAACTACATAACTATGTAACATGCTTAAATCTGATCGACAGCCAAAGGTGAATTTACAAAATACTAACAAAATAATAAAAATTGGATTTAGATTTTTAGGAGCAAAACAGTAACAATGCAGTTATATGGCTAGAACCTGCATAACTAAGCATATGCTAAATAGTTGCAAGTCAAATTTATGTATGAGATAGGTAAGATGATTGTCTATAAAATTATGGGAGTCTCGTTTTCAAAGCTGTCGTGGATGGTCAGATACGGAGCCTGAAAGTCTAAAGTTCAAAACATTTTTACTCTTTTGCTCATCAGTGTAACCCTAAGCTGAACCCATGCCACTCCAAACAGTACATCCACAGCAGACTTGGAAAATGAAAGTTTAACACAAGTGAATACAGTATGGCAGCAGATAAGTTGCCCTCTGGATTTGATGCAAAGGTATATTCCACTTGAATCCTAAGACTTTGAATTAGGTTCACCTGAATTAAATTTTGGCCTAAATCATAAAGAAAACATCTTTAACCACAGCCTGAATCCTAAGTTGGGGTCTCACAGCCCTATAGATAGAAATCTTAGGTGTAACTATAACCATAGTGACCACAGCAGCCACTACGGGGCCCAAAGGATAAAGAGGCTCATTAAGGGACTAGAACACTGTACTTTTTAACAGAAACAACAAGTGTGTGGCTTTCTGCTATTTAGCAGTTCTGTGTTGGTCTCTTATATATAGTCATATTATTCATATTGTTAATTATTGCTACTTATGTTTCTGTTTAATGTCATTAGATGTTGGGGGTCCAGTCTCATTTTGGGGCTCTATGAATTCTAGTTTCTTCCTTGGTCGGGAGTGATGCTCGAGCCAAAGGCGTGTCGAAGTGATGGCACCAGTGGACTAGGAACCCCAATGGAAAGATGAGTTAAAAGCCCTAACCCAAACTTGCTATTAGTGTTAGGACTATGGACAGAGTAAAATAAAAAAGTTGGATTCGGAAAATTTTGGTTGAACCAATGTCGAACAGAACACACGATTTGCACAATATTGGTACTCGGGACTTTACCTAGTATATACCAACTATTATCTTTACTCTGTAAAGTGTCAGACTGGTTAATAAAGGGTGTGACACTAAACACAAAGCTATTCATTTAGTGAGTAAAGTGGTGATTGCTGGATCATGAAAATGATTCACTGCCTTTAGACCAGAGCTTTTCAAACATTTCTCCTTTAGGGCCAAACTATAGTGACACCTGGACCTCAACAGTAGTGTTGATCGAGAACATTAAAAACAGAGATCGAGTCGATTTTTACGCGTTTCTTGATCGTGATCAATCCGATTTTTTCTGGTAAAATTGGGTAAAAAATCGTGTTTGACGCACTGCGCCATTTTCACTTTGCATTGAAGTTAATGGGAATCGACAATCGGATCGATAAACCAACACGATCTCTATTTTTACTGTTCTCGATTAAATCGATCAACACTACTCAACAGTAATTGACATTTATGCAAAAAGAGGTACATACAAAGCCCCCCTGTGCCAGTCACTGTGCCACTAGTAAGCTACCTTTCCACTCTTCTGCCACTTCTGCCAAGGCTTGTAACCACAATGTTCTCCTGGATGAAGGGGTCTGTGATAGATCACTTCTGCCAGGACCACAGTGTCTTGTAACAGATGAAGAGAACTGTCTATCTAAACTTAATAAGCTTAAAAGTTATCACATTGTCAAAAACTAGAGAGGTTCTTCACACCTTCTGATGCTTTACACATTCAGTTGTGTAATTTACCAGGGACTTTTTGTTCTTTATTTACAGATTTAAAGGAGATTTAAGGGATGTTCGCATGGCTTATTTCAGGGCATATTTCGGTGCCCAATTGTGCTGCAATGCGCCCTGAAATGCATCCTGCAATTATAGTATTCATAGCTCTCATAGAGAGCTATGATTACCTTCCATCGTCCCCACCGTGTATTGAACGCCAGCAGAAAGAAGTGATGTCACTTCTTTCTGGCGTATATGCGGCAGGGATAATGAAAGTGAATAGGGTGGGCGGTGACCCTCATGCTATAGAAGGATACACCCGTTCTTCTAAACACACGATGTCCTGCGGTGTGCACAGGTACAAGACGCCGTGTGAACCTACACTTAAAGGGGTATCCTCATTTCATTGATGAACTTTAAACATATAGGCAATAAAGACTGGTTTTTATCACCAGCACAGAAGCTGGTTCACATTACTTAGTGACAAGCTGTCACCCATCAGAGCTCTGTAGCCTTGTCCCCTTCTGCTCACAAACCTGCTACACTCGAGTAACTCTATTAGGATCAGTTAGGATTAGCAGAGCTGACATGCCAATCAATGTTGTAGACCTGCCCACAACTTGAGCAGGAAGTGGGAGTCTAAAGCTGGCCGTGGCTCTGTGAAACATGGGGAAACAATGCTTTTACATCAATTTTACTGCCACAAAGGTTTGGGCATTTATTTTGTATTAACAACTTTGAAGAAGCATTCTCGAAACATTTGTAACCATACTGTGTATAACATGAAAACATCTGGGAGTGCTACTTTAAGAATAATATTCCAAAATATATTCCACCATATGAGGAATAATACAATGTTCTTATGCTGTTGATGATGGGAATTAAGTATTGTGATTATTTAGAGTTCTACAAATATTACTGTCTCTTATAGCTTTGGTTACAGAACAACTTTTTTACCTCTTGGAAAATAAAAGGACGAGACCCATCGGGAAACCATTGGGTGTTGAGGTTGTTGAGTCTGCTGATAATGGCTTGGATCCCCCCTGGCCACATGTGTTTAGATGCATCAAGTTTGAAGCCAGCAACACCAATATCGATGAGTTTGTTCAAGTAGTTTGTGATCTTTCCACGGACATAGTCCTTTTCCAATGCCAAATCCAGGAGATTCAGAAGACGACAATCTCTGACCTATATAACATTCACAGCCAGTAAAGAGAAAAGCATTAGCCTTGTCATGTCCTGAAATATCAATCAGAAAAGCAATGTTTTGCCTAAAAATCTTATTTTACTGATTCAATACCTGGTGGGCATCTCCATAGTTCTCAATATCACCACTGCCAGTTTTACATTTATTATCATTAAAGTCATTCTGTGAGTATGGTACACCAGGGAAGCTTCTCTCGTCGGAATTGTATGGACTGTTGCATGAGGAAGAATTTCCTTTTCCAACTCTGGCTCCACACATGTGGTTAATGACAGCATCCACATAAATATAAACCTGCAATGTATCAAGTAAAAAGGTTACCCTCCCATAGAAGGTGTAATATTGCATTTTTGAATAGCCAATGCAGCATCAAAATCTTCTCATGGAGTCATTCTTAGATTAGCTTTAGTACATATCTTGTATAACTGCTAATTATGTAAAACCTTAAGAGGATGTTACCACTATAGACTTTGATGACATATTGATAGGATCTGATGCAGGTGCCACCTCTAGGACCGCACCTATTTCGGGAACGGGGCCCAGGAAGTTATTGCTTAGAATGGGGTGCCGGTCACGCCTGCGCATGACTCTCCATTTTGTTCTATGGGAGTTCTGAATACAGGTGAGCGGTATATTCAAATTATTAGGAATTCCCAATAGATCAAAATGGAGAGTTTTCTGCCAGTGCAACCATTTCTCTATTCTTAGCCATAACTTCCAGGGGCCAATTCCCAAGATATAAGCGAGTCCTAGAGGTGGGACCTGCACCTATCAGAATTTGGTGGCTTATTCTAGCGATATGCCATCAAATCATATGGTGAGGACACCCTCTTAATGCATAATGATTAGTAGAAGTCTCCTCATGTTATATAGGTTATTTATGGTGGCTTCCATACACAGCATTCTTTGGCCCAAAACCAAAAGTGGGTCCAAACGGAAAGAGAAGTATAATACGTTCCCTTATATTTCCATTCATTTTAAATTCACTCCTAGATGTGGCTCAAGAACTGCAATGCCATTTAACAAAAAAATAAACTTTGCCTGAAACCCCCTTACATTCCTATGTCCTCCTCAAATAGATCTGCAAAAGCAAATCCGCACCTAAATCGATGTGGAAAATGCTACACAATAAGTTTCTTCCAGGGCACAAATCTTATAACCATAAGAAGTTGATAAGGGCCAAATCCAGGGACTAGCTGATGCTCGGGGTTCTCCACGTGGATTCATGTACTATATGTGCTGTTTCTATCTATGTTTGTGAATACATGGACTTAAATTCTTCTTTTTATATTACTAATTTTTATGCACCTTGTTCCTTTTTCTCACTTATTTGTAGATTGGAAAGGTGTGAAATCACCTGAGGAACCAGTAAAAGTTTTTAAAGGGGTTTGTCTCACCTCAGAGTTTCATAGGATACATGAATGAAATAATGCTGCTTTGCTCTGTCACTTCCTGCTCAAGCTGTCTGTAATTAGCATATAAACTCCGTGTATTCAAACTTCTGCTAATTAGTCTAGATTAGCTCAGAAGCTTCTCTGGAGCTGCTAGCAGGAGATTTATCTAAAATAAACAGTACTAATTACTGTCTTTTGTCTGAAAGATCAGATAAAAACAAGCTCTCACACTGCCATTCTGTGCTGGCTGCAACCTGTGTAATGACATCACTCCCTGCTATCAGATAGAACAAACAGCAGGCGGGAAAGAGTACACAGGTCGGTCACTTGGGGAACAGAAAGAACCAGGAAGGTGATAAAATCACTTGTATCTCCTCAACAAAAGAAAATGAACAACGCAATATATTTGGAAAATGTCTTCATTTAGTGTTCCCTACATGTTGAAAGCTAATCTTTGTAGCGAGACAATCCCTTTAAGTGTTGGAACAATAGGGTGTCAACGTGAGAAGAGCCAAATATTCTGAATTCAAGCCACTGTTCACACTGGAAGGGTATCCTACAGACAAGAGATTTTCTGTTGTAGCTTTGGATTTTTCATACATGACCATGGGTGATTTTACAATGACTAATATAAAATACTGTATAAAGATACACTTTTTCATATCCCTGAAGCCTAACACCACAACAACAACAAATCAACACTACAGTGTTCCCTGCCTGTCCCCCTGGAATGATTTCATGTGGATTGCTCAATATCGCCGCAACTTGGGATATATGCAAGCAGAGACCAATGGGGTCAATGTACAATGTGGGAGAACATAATGAAACACAAGGTCAATGGCTTTAAAGGTTACAGGCTTTTTTATTTTCAGTTCCAGGCTGTGCACTATTTTACTAAAATCCCAAACCATTTCTCCTTTTATCTCAGTTCAGTGGGTGCTGCAGAGCTATGATCTGTCTAGAATTGAGAGATAAAAAAAGATAAAACAACTCTTTACTGGAATCATTGCAACATATGGAATGCTGCCAGCTATACTCTTGCTTACCTCAGACACACAGGCTGTCTGCCAACAATTTGGTTGACTCCTAATTAAAAGTGTTGCTTGTGCATTTGCCTTGTTGTTCTCACCTTGTCATCATAAAGCACGTGAAATCTTTGCAGTTTTTATTTTTGGGTATCTAGATACAGTAGAGCAGTCCTTCTAGGATATGGCATAAAAATCTGATACAGGCAGGTCACACCTCTAGGATCTGCATCTATCTCGGGAACAGGGCCGTGTTGTCTCAGAATGGAAAGCCGGTCACGCTTGCGCATGACTCCATTCTGTTCTATGGGAGTTCTGAGTACAGGTAAGTGGTATGTTCGGCTGTATTAGAAACTCTCAGTAGAACAGAATAGAGAGTTGAGTGCAAGGCCGACCCTCTCTATCCTGAGCTGTAACTTTCAGTGGGCCATTCCCAAGAGAGATGCAAGTCCTAGAGATGGGACTCAAACCTATCAGACTTGTGGCTTATCCGAGCAATATGCCCT
>JAODAL010020053.1:0-70431 GCA_025379985.1 Phyllomedusa bahiana
GAATGAAAAGACATGGACCAGCATCTCAGGGGTTAAAGGCTCAAACAGCAGACCTGAGTGCTGGCAGGAGCTCAAGATGGGAAGCAGCTGGACAACAGCAAAGGACTTGCAATGAACTGACCCAGAGTAGAGACAAGAACTTCCTCTTATGGCCAGAGGTCAGGGGTGAAGAGGAAGGTGCACAGAACAGGAAACTATAAATAGGCAGGAAGCTGCCGCGCGCACGCCTTAGGGGGCCCACAGTGCACAGACGGGACCCAGGAAAGGGCAAAAAAGACAGGACGGGCAAGTACATAGCAGAAAAACAGGCTGCTGGGACCCCAGCACCGGGAGCCCCAGCAGAGACATGGCAGGCACGTACAGGCCCACGGTACAAGGCAGGGACCGCGGCATGAACCGGTGACACTGGTAATTCCTAATCTTCAGCTGCCTTGCCCTTCCCGCTTGAATAAACTTATGAGTATGGAAATGGTTTCTCTGAGAATCTTATATAGACAGAAGAGAGGTTTTTTTGGGGGGAAAACAATCAGGACATCAAATCTGTTACGTCCGAGCTCATTGTGTAAATTCTTAGACTTGCCGAAGGAAACTAACACCTGGGCGAAACCCAAAAACCCAACCTGGGCTATTTTATACTTCTGTGTCATTTCTCTGAAAGTTAAGAATCTACGCTCAGAGGCGTGAAATAAATGTCTGACCTGTCGTATCCCTCCTCCTAACCAAGTCTTAAATTCTATATTCTTCCGCCTTGTAGGAATTCAGGATGATTCCCAAAATACATTATTTGGAACATAAGAAAGAAGGCCATCACTTTCCTCACTGCCTTCCACGAAGCTATTTTTATCTTTAATAATTATAGATTTCAGAGATGCCTCGGGCAACATGAAAATTTTTGTGTGCAGAAGACTATTCAAATTCCAAGGATGTCAGGTTCATTTCCACATCCAGGTTTGAAAAAAATTGGAATTTTGGATCCAGTCTATGGCATGGCGTAGAATACAGGAGAGGTTATATAACCTAACATCCGGGAGGCCCTAAGCCTCTCTGTCCTTGAGAGCATCAGAGTGCTTCTCGCTATGCGGGGTCGTTTTGTGGGCCCAGATGAAAAGGGGGTAAAAATCTGATTTACCTTCTTAACATCGGAGTGCTTTAGTAGTAGGGGTATGGTTGTAGGGGATAAAGTAGCTTAGGAAAACTCACCATCTTTATCAAATTTACCCTACCCATTAGGGAGAGGGGTAAATTATTCCACTTTTTCAATTCCGAGTCTATTTTATGCAGAATGGGGACATAATTTAACTTATAGATAGATTCTGAGTATTTCCCGATATGAATCCCTAGGTATTTAATGCTTTCTCCTGCAATATGTACCGGGAATTTGTTCCTCCCGCTAGGGTCATTTTTGTTATTTTTAGTACACGTAAGGTTTTAAAACTATATTGCTTTCTTGTACTTTTTTGCCCTTTTTTTCTGATACATACATACATTCTGATACAGGCTTTATTTTTATATAATTATTATATTAGTTTTTTAACAGTATCAGTATCTCTCGATCGGCATTCCCCTGTGCAATCACATGGTGACAATGGCTGCTATAAGAACCCAGAAGCCTAACAAAGGCTTATGGGTTGTCTGTGATGTCACCATGTCTGGCCATGCCCGAGGGCCTAGCATGGTGATTGACAGTTTAATAAAACAGTGCAGTAAAGTTGCCTATAAAAAGATTAGTGTAGAAAAAAAAATTAAAGTAAAAAAAAAGACACAAAAAGTAAAACACACACACCACACTTTCCCCATTACCCCCAAAAAATTATTTTAAAGAAAGACACAAATTTGAGATAGTTATGGGGAAAGACCTGGGGTTACAAGTATGTTATTTAGCCCACACAATAAAAAGCGAAGAAAAAGTCATATAAACCCCAAAGAGGTACCAATAAAAAAACATAAGTTGATTCCATAAAAAAAAAACCCCTACACAACTCTGTTTCTGAAAAATAAAAAAGGTAAGGCTATCAAAATATAGCAAGCAAAAAGCATTGTTTTACACAATATTGCTATAAGTGCTACAACATAAAATAAAAAAGATATAAATTTGGTATCACTGTAAAACTAGCGTGTCATGTATACTGCCCGGTGAGTCTGGTAAAATACAAAAATAAAAAACACAACCAAGATTGCTGTATTCTCTTGAAGTTGCCTCCAAAAAAATGAATTAAAAAAGGGTTTAAAGGATTCACAGGGTTTTTTCACACGTAAATTGTGGGATGCATTTCGCCCGCAATTATGCCGTGTGCTCCAGAGGGGGGCAGGGGGGGGGGGGTCATCAGCCCACCGGCCCCATATTTATTCATTATTCACGTCGCCGTGAATAATTGACATGTCACTTATCTCCCCCCGCGGCGTATTGTGCGAGCGGGGAGAGGAGACGTAATTCATAGTTCTCTCGGAGAACTGTGGATTACCGTAATGACTGGGATGTATTTCGGCTGTATTTAAGCGCAGTACGGCACAAATTACAGGCTGAAATATGTCCCAGTCATTGCCATGTGAACATAGCCAAAAAGTTATGTGTTGAGAGCCACGAAGAAAGGCAGTAGATGTTATAGAGGGGTCAACCACAGTTAGGGCGACATGTATGTAGCTCGCCACGTCGGGGCGCACCTTTCCGCCGGTTTTCCGGCGAAATCTGCGCCTGATTTATGTCGGGGCTGGGGCGTGCTCATACATACAATGTAAAGTCCGCCGCGCCTCGCCAGTGTGTTAGGCGCAATGCGGGACTTTGGCGCAGTGCGGGGCTGCGCCTGAGATTCGCCGCCGGAGGTAGTCCGGTCATACATGCGGGGAAAAGTCCGCCGTGCCTCGCCAGTGTGTGGGGCGCAGCGCGGGGACTGAGGCGCAGAGCGGCGCTGCGCCAAAGATTCGCCGTCCAAGGAGGTGCACTCATACATGCGGGGAAAAGTTCCCGGCGCCTCGCCAGTGTGTGGGGTGCAGTGTGGGACTTAGGCGCTGTGCGGGACTGCGCCGAAAATCTGTTCCGATGCGAGACAGGCTGGAAAACAGCGAGAAATCATTCCACATGTCGGTGCGGAGTAGGAATCAAAAATCGCCTTTATAAAGGCGGAAAACATTCTCAGAAAAAGAGCTGAAACTAAAATAAAAAATACATAAAACAAAATCACTTTCCAAATATCCTAATTCAAGAATTAGGATATTGGAAATTGCCGGGAAATACAGTAATTCAAATTCTGAAAGCTATTCTGATTGGTCGGCAGAAACCGGCCAATCAAAAATAGGGGCGGACAGTGAACCATTAAAACTTATGGAGAACTATTGACCAAATCAGAATCAATGGCGGGACAGTTCAAAATACAGGAAAAATGCAGAAAAGAGCTGATTGGCTGAGCTAGCGGGGCTTGGCTATCGCGGCCAAGCAGAATAGGAGCCACAGGCACCCAGTATAGCCTATGGAGAAGTTTGGACCAATCAAAATCAAAGGCGGGATAGTTCAAAATACAGTAAAAATGCAGAAAAGAGCTGATTGGTTCAGCTAGCGGGCTTGGCTAGCTCAGCCAATCAGAATAGGAGCGACAGAGACCCATTAAAACCTATGGAGAACTATTGACCAATCAAATTCAAAGGCGGGACAGTTCAAAATACAGTAAAAATGCAGAAAAGAGCTGATTGGCTGAGCTAGCGGGGGCTTGGCTATCCCAGCCAATCAGAGCGCGAGCTACTTCGCCCATTGTAGTCTATGGAGAGATCGGCGCAATGCAATCTCGGCTCTCAGTGCCGTGTGGCATGGAGTATGATTAAAAAACTAATTTTTATTAAGTGTAAAACATTATCAGATAAAGCGCTGAAACCTTCTCTAAAAATAAATCAGTTAAATCCCGAACAACGCGTTTGTCGCCGAGACCAGCGCTACATAAGGAATTGCAATAGAGAGAATTGCCGGGAAATACCGTAATTCAAATTGTTTAAGCTATTCTGATTGGTCGCCATAAACCAGCCAATCAGAATAGGAGCGATAGTGGCCCATTCTAACCTATGGAGCAGTATTGACCAATCATATTCAAAGGCGGGACAGTTCAAAATACAGTAAAAAGGCAGAAAGAGCTGATTGGTTGAAGCGGCGGGGGCTCGTCCAGCTTAGCCAATCAGAGCGCAAGCTACTTTCTCATAGAGTTCTATGGGAAAAGAAATGCAGAGCGAGCTCTGTTTGTGATTGGCTAAGTTAAAAGAGGCGCGGTTATGTGGACCAATGGGAGAGCGAGCGACGCTCCTATGGGTTTTCTAAAGCAATCTGAAATAAAACTGTACATGGCTGAAATCAAATGATAATACTGCCGAAGTTGTCCCGATGTGTATATAAAATGAATAATAATATGGGGCTAACGAAAAAAAAAAATTAAATCAATAAAATCAGGTTTATTTCTTTATTTTCGTTAGCCAAGGATCAATAGTATGGGTGCAGCGAAAATAAAGAAATAAGCCTGATTTTATTGATTTAAGATTTTTTGTTCGTTACCCCCATATTATTATTCATTTTATATACACATCGGGACATCTTCGGCAGTATTATCATTTGATTTCGGCCATGTACAGTTTTATTTCAGATTGCATTAGAAACCCATAGGAGCGTCGCTCGCTCTCCCATTGGTCCAAATAACCGCGCCTCTTTTAACTTAGCCAATCACAAACAGAGCTCGCTCTGCATTTCTTTTCCCATAGAACTCTATGAGAAAGTAGCTCGCGCTCTGATTGGCTAAGCTGGACGAGCCCCCGCCGCATCAACCAATCAGCTCTTTGCTGCCTTTTTACTGTATTTTGAACTGTCCCATCATTGAATATGATTGGTCAATATTTCTCCATAGGATATAATGGGTCCCTGTCGCTCCTATTCTGATTGGTCAATACTCCTCCATAGGATATAATGGGCTACTGTCGCTGCTATTCTGATTGGCTGGTTTATGCCGACCAATCAGAATAGCTTAAACAAATTGAATTACGGTATTTCCCGGCAAGTCTCTCTATTGCAATTCCTTATGTAGCGCCGGTCTCGGCGACAAACGCGTTGTTCGGGATTTAACTGATTTATTTTTAGAGAAGGTTTCAGCGCTTTATCTGATAATGTTTTACACTTAATAAAAATGATTTTTTTATTCATACTCCATGCCGCACGGCACTGAGTGCCAAGATTTCAGTGCGCCCATCTCTCCATAGACTACAATGGGAGAAGTAGCTCGCGCTCTGATTGGCTGGAATAGCCAAGCCACCACTAGCTCAACCAATCAGCTCTTTTCTGCATTTTTACTGTATTTTGAACTGTCCCGCCTTTGATTTTGATTGGTCCAAACTTCTCCATAGGATATAATGGGTCTTTGTCGCTCCTATTCTGATTGGTCAATTCTCCTCCATAGCTTATAATGGGTCTTTGTCGCTCCTATTCTGATTGGTCAATTCTCCTCCATAGCTTATAATGGGTCTTTGTCGCTCCTATTCTGATTGGTCAATTCTCCTCCATAGCTTATAATGGGTCTTTGTCGCTCCTATTCTGATTGGTCAATTCTCCTCCATAGCTTATAATGGGTCTTTGTCGCTCCTATTCTGATTGGTCAATTCTCCTCCATAGCTTATAATGGGTCTTTGTCGCTCCTATTCTGATTGGTCAATTCTCCTCCATAGCTTATAATGGGTCTTTGTCGCTCCTATTCTGATTGGCTGGTTTATGCCGACCAATGAGAATAGCTTACAGAATTTGAATTACTGTATTTCCCGGCATTTCTCTATTGCAATTCCGATGTAGTGCCGATCTCGGCAACAAACGCGTTGTTCGGGATTGAATTGATTTATGTTTATAGAATGTTTGAGCTCTTTTTCGGAGGATATTTTACAACTAATAAAAATGTTTTTTTTATTCATACTCCATGCCGCACGGCGCTGAGCGCCGAGATTGCATAGCGCCCGTCTCTCCATAGACTACAATGGGAGAAGTAGCTTGCGCTCTGATTGGCTGGGATAGCCAAGCCCCCGCTAGCTCAGCCAATCAGCTCTTTTCTGCCTTTTTACTGTATTTTGAACTGTCCTGCCTTTGATTTTGATTGGTTGAAACTTCTCATAGGCTATAATGGGTCCTGTCGCTCCTATTCTGATTGGCCGAGATAGCAAGCCCCCGCTAGCTCAGCCAATCAGTCTTTTCTACATTTTTACTGTATTTTGAACTGTCCCCCCTTTGATTCTGATTGGTCAATAGCTCTCTATAGGTTTTAATGGTTCACTGTCGCTCCTATTCTGATTGGCCGGTTTTGCCGACCATTGAGAATAGCTTTCAGATTTGAATTACTGTATTTCCCGGCAATTTCCAATATCCTAATTCTTGATATAGTGCCGTTCTAGATTTTGGGAAAGTGATTTTTTTTTAAATATTTTTTATTTTTGAGGTTTGAGCTCTTTTCTGAGAATGTTTTCCGCCTTTATAAAGGCGGTTTTTTTGGAATCATACTCCATGCTGCACGGAGCGGAGCGCCGAGATTTCTGTTGCGATCTTCTATGCTTCCTCGCATGTTACGTTCTTGCTTCACTTCGCCGCCGCCGGAGCATTTAGACCAAAATAAACTAGGTCTGCTTGTCGGAGCTGCCGAGCGCTGCATTGCGCCGCGCTTTGGCGAGCCGCGATTGTACATGCCCCGGAGTTTTCGAGCGCGCCGCGTCTCTCCCCGAAACGCCTACAGCGCGCACACACCGTGCCCATTGCCCGCCCCTTCATGCGGGGCGCAGCTGAACGTGGCGAACGCTGCGCCTAACACTGCATCCCTGCGTCCGACAGGGGGATTCGGGCCGGGAGGCGCAGTTTACTCCAAAAAACAGGCGAAAAGCCTGTTCATACATGTCGCCCTTAGTGTCATCACAGTGGTGGAAATGGACACTGTACCCCTAAGCACGTTGTGTCCAAAACAACTGTCAAAAGGGGGGATTGCATGGTTGTAGACAGTGTAACACCCCCTCCAGGGCACTCCTATGGTATTGCTGTCTGGTGTTTGGGTGCCCGTGATGTTGGTGCAATTGAAAGTAGCCAGACACTGATGAACTTTACATGTTGCACTTCTTTATTGAATGTAGTTTATGAAACAGTAATGACAGGATACAGTCTCTCTCTGAAGTGCAAATTAATTATATTTACTTATGAGAGGAGATGTTCACCTTGTATGCTATAAACCAGGTTAGAGTTTCTGATGGCAATTGAGTATATATGACTCCTCCTACTGCAGAAAGGATATATTTATGGGAATACACAGTCCAAGCAATGCTTCACTGAAAGAGGGACCTTCACTGGTTGGCTGCACATGGAAAACAGACTTGAGTACTAAGTTTGTGACGCGTAGCACTGGCTCTCACTGGAGGTGCATAAAGAAGCCAGCATAGCAAGAGAGCACTTGTGCAGCTTTGTCTCTTTTGACTGTAGAAAATATTAACTTATTTCTGACATGTAAATTTCCCCTCAGTGTGGACTGGAGGGATGCTGGGTGTTGTGATACTTCGCACAATGCTATGTAGATTAGATCCATCGTATATGCACCAGACAAGTTAAATTAGTCCCTTCAGCAGCAGGAAGACTTGTATGTAGGGATGACTAGGAAACCTCATACATTCCTTGTCAGACTGTGATTAACAGTTTTTGAGCCAGGACTTTTTAGAGTAAATATTACTTTAACAGGAGCATCTCTAGAGGCTACTGTCTTCTCACTTTGGTAGACCAGGACTGGACCAAACTGGTTTGTTCCAAACTTATGGTTTAAGAGGGTGGAGCTGGGAGACTCCTCCTTCATGGTTCCGGTAATTTATTGGGAATACCTAACTCTCATAGTCATATATTATCCAGTATATGGCAGCAAAGTACAAAGCACATTGCACATTAGTTTATCCTCAGTGTAAACACATAATCAAAGCATTAAAAACACATAACTATTAATACATTATACATTTTAAAACACACAACAATTATGACATAGTGTACAACATCTACTGTCATTTTACTCAGCAACAGTAGAAAGAGTATTGGGATACCACATATGTGTCCCCCAAAAGCTTCCACTCAGTTTCGTATACAAAACAATAAATAAGTTATGACTCTCATAACATGCACTGCAAAAACATTTTTTTTCCTTTTTAAAAAAGTGTTTTTATTGATTTTTAATCGTATCGACCTGCTGAGTAAAGTTAATACATCATTTATACCGCACAGTGGCCACTGTAAAAAATAAAAAACGCTACCAGGATTTCCGTATTTTGTTCATCCCGCCTGCCGAAATCCATGATAAAAAGTGATCAAAGTGTCATATAAACACCAAAACAGTACCAATGAAAACATCAATTCATCTCACAAAAACCAGTCCTTACACAGCTCGTTAAACAGAAATATAAGAAAGTTACAGCTGTCAAAATATGACGACATAAAAACACATTGTTTTACAAAAGCATTTCTGTTGTGTATAAGTAGTAAAACACAGAAAACTATATAAAATTGATATTGTTGTAATTGTACCGACCGCATAGTAAAGGTGTCATGTCATTTATACTGCATGGCAAACGCTGTAAAAAGGAAACCCAAAAAATAATGGGGTAATAGCTTTATTTTTTCTATTTTCAAGGCCCAATGCTAAGAAAACGGTGAAACACCTGTTGGCCCAAAATGCACAACACATCCCTAGATGTGTTCCCTGAGAGGTGTTGAATACAAAATAAGGCGACTTCGGGAAGATTTTACCTCTATAGATACTTTGGGGGCTTTGCAAACGCAACATGGCACCAACCTAAATTTGCATTATAATATCCAAATATCGCTCCCTCCCTTGTACATCCTGTCATGCACCAAAACACAGGTTTTCCGCAACATGCAGGTTATTACCATTACTTGAAGAAATTTCATAACAAATTTTGGGGTGCTTTTCCTCCAGGATTCCTTGTGGAAATGAAACATTTTCACCTAAAACTAAATATTATTGTAAAAAAAATTAAAATTTCACACCCAAAAAATCTGTGAAACATCCCTGCATATATTCCTTAAGGGGTTTAGTTTCCAAAATAGAGTCTTTTTAGGGGTGTTTATTAAGGTTTAACACTCTAGGGTGTCTGCAAACCTGAAATGGTGCCTAAAAATATTCTAAAGAAAATGAGACCCAAAAATAAAATAGGTGCTACTCTATTCTGAGGCTTGTGGTAGAGTCAAATAGTGCAAATTAGTGCATTAGAATATTTCTAAAAACAGCAGAATTTTGGAAATCAATATTGAATTGGGTTAAAATACATTGTGTTCTAACAAATAATGGATTAAAACTGAAAATCTCTCTAAAAAAAGTAAAATTTGGATGTTTCACCTCCATTTTTCTTAAATTCCTTTAAAACATCTAGAGGATTAGCAAACTTTCTAAATGCTGTTTTGAATACTTTAAGGGGTGTAGTTCCTTAGATTAAGTAATTTATGGGGGTATCTAACATACAAGTCCCTCAAAGTCACGTCAGGACTTGACTGGTCCCTAAAAAAAAGGTCTGTGTTGCAAATTGTCTTTAAAATATGAAAAATTAGTATTAAATGTTGTAAAAAAATAAAAACACATTTAAAAAATGATACGAACATAAAGAACACATATGGTAGATGCTAGTTATAAACTATTTTGTGTGGTATAACTTTCTGTCTTACACACAGAAAATTTTAAATTTTGAAAATGGAATATTTTTACAAATTTTCATGTTTTTTTTTTCTCAAATAAACATAAACTATATCAACCAAAATGTATTATTACTTTAAAGCACAATGTGTCACAAGAAAACATTCTCTGAATTACATAGAAGCATTACAAAGTTATTCCCACATAAAGTGACACGGCAGGAAGGTTAAAACTTACTGTAGGAATAAGGGGTTGAAAGACAGATTACCTCTTTTTGGTACCCTTTTTAAATAAAACTTTCCAAAAAAGTTCTCATTATTTTAATTATACAAAAACCCACTTGCATTTGTCCAGTCAACAATCCATCACATTATTATGACCATTTCCTAATTGGCTGCACATAGCTTATAAAGGAAGTCACGTGTCCTGAGCTGGCTTGGTTGGTCAATATTACTTTTAATTGTAAAAGGGTTGATTTATCAGGGGTAATTATTGGCTTTTGGGCCAAGGGTGGTCATATTTCTGAAACTGCGCAGTTTGTGAACTGCCCGCATGTTGTCATGGTAAAAGTGTATTGTGACTGGACAAATGGCACCATGTGAATAAGCAATGTGGAAACTATAGATCACCACGTGACATCGATGTGAGAGATGAATGTCGGCTACGAAGGTGCACAAGGTCAGGTAGACACACCACAGATGAGCAGCTCACCGCCAAAATTAAACTGTGGGCTACCAAATATCTGTCTAAAACAACAGTTGAGTAAACCCTACTGTGCATTGGGCTTTGATCTAGAGGGGCAATTGCAAATCTGATTAAGTTGCATCACCAGAAAAGGCTTTAGGCAAAAGGATTGCCTTCTCTGATTAGTCAAATCACTGCAAAGCACTATGTTTCATCAAGTAATTTACAACAAAACACTTTGCATGGAAAACCATACACAATCTAAAACATAACATTTAATAAATCCTTTAAAATCGATATATAAAGATATAGATGTCCCTTAAATAGAAAAAATCCAAAATACTTAAGGTCATACTATGTACACAATCACAGTTGTGACTAGTGGCCAGAGGCTAACTCACGGTTCGGATGTATGAATCACACGATCTAAGTCACAATGTAAGCTGCACATCATAGCCAAATGGATGTTATCCTATACTAGTAGTGGCATTCAACAGTTGGGCCATCATGCCCTATACTGCCACTAGATATTAACTTTTTTTTCGGTCCCCCGAGGAACCGTTTGGTCTCCAAAAAAAGAGGGAAACACGTTGGGATAGTATAGTAAATAATGGGATAGTATAGTAAATAATGGGGCCACTCATAATTAGGCAATCAAACCTAGAGACAAGACAAACCTAGGTTTCCCTTTTAAAGTGGGGCATAGGGTTATATAGGATGAGCGCTGGAATAATTTTCTATTTTTCTTCATTGTGGGTCCTGGTCAATTTCTGAAACTATATTTGTCTAGCTTGGCTCAAGTCTACCCTGGATATTGCTATTCTGGCGTTTTGTGAGTATATCACTAAAGCCATTGGAATATACACCCTCTTGGAACAAGTGACCAACATCATGTGATTACAGACCATCCAAACTGTGAGTTGGCGTCTTGCCATTAGTCACAACTGTGTTTGTGTACATAGTGTGATCTTAAGTGTTTTGGATATTTTCTATTTAAAGAGAATCTGTCGCATAGTTTATGCCCCCCTTGTTGAGGACAATACAAGCTAGTGTCAGACATGTGTCCCTTATTCTGTAAGATGCTGTAGTTTTAGAGTATTTAATGCTCAAATCTGCAGTTTTCACCTGAAAAGAGTCATGAAAAGAGTCAGTTTTTTTCATACTCTGCCCACCTGAGGCTAGCCCTGCCCACCTCAACTGATAAACCTATTACTTTGAATAGGCGTAAACATGTGAATAACTGTCAGTGGGTGGGGTTAGTCTTTGGCGGGCAGAGCTAACACCTGCTCATGAATAAGATTTGAGCATTAAATACTCTGAAACTCCAGCATCTTATAGAGTAAGGGACACAACGCTGGAAACAGCAGGTCTGTCACTAGCTTGTGCTGTCCTCAGCCGGAGGGGCATAACCTATGTGACAGGTTCCCTTTAAGGAACGTCTATATCTTTATATATCTATTTTAAAGGATTTATTAAATGTTATGTTTCATATTGGGTATGGTTTTTCATCTTGACATCTGTGTTATCAAATGCATTGACATTTGCGTGTCAGACGAGAAACATCAAGAACAAACAGTGTGTAACCATTGCTGGAAGAAACCAAGCTGGTTTTGGCATTATTATGGTCTGGGGAATGTTTATGTGGCATTTTCTGAGCCCACTCATCAATGCGGAAGGTACTCTCAACTGATTTAGGTATGAATCCATATTCACATGCTGTACACCCATACATGCTGGTTGTCCTCCTTGGGACGGATAGGATTTTCCAGAAAGACAATGTGACATGACACATGGCTAGAAATGCCCAATATAGTTGGAGGAGCATTACAAAGACTTCAAAGTACCACCCTGGCCCCCTAATTCCAAGACTTGAATCCAATTGGGCATCTGTGGGACCACCTCAATCGTTGTGTTCACAGTCAACATGGCTTCAGCTACCTGTGACAATTTACCAGGACTCTGTTTAGTCACTCCCAGCCTGCTGTCCATGCTGCACATTCTTACCCTGGATAACAGCTAGTGGTCATGATAAGATGACTTAACTATGTACTTCTTTGCTTTCTTGCTCAGGTCCATTTTTCGAGGAGCTTGAAGAAGCCTGGATCACTGAAAAAAAACTAAACACTTACTATGTATTTACATAGTATTTCAGAATAAACAAGATTCATTGACTGAGGTTTCCCTTTCCTGAGGACTTTTGTGCAATTATTTAAACTATTCATGTGGGAAAATAATGCTAACTAAATGCCAAATCTAATACAAGCACTTAATAACATATACCTTTATTTTTCAAACAATGGTATGTTCTCATATGAAACCATAGAGTTGCTGTTTTTTATTCATGTATTCCAAACCACAACTCTTGTAATAATTAAACTTTAGTGAATGATTATTTCAGGAATTTCTGTGTTTAAGATATATGGATAGCCATTTTCTCACGGTGTTTTGCCTCATATTAATTACTGACAATAAAGGTCTGGCAGCAAAGGGTTCTACTTTACCAATGATTAAAAAAACAACCTTAAGAATTTGGGAGAGCACTGTAATAAAACCTTGCTATATATGTGTGTGTATTATATTATTTTATATTTTATGTATATATATATATATGTTTTAGTATATATATTTATTATATATATATATTTTTATATATTTATATTATACAGTCATATGAAAAAGTTTGGGCACCCCTATTAATCTTAATCATCTTTAGTTCTAAATATTTGGGTGTTTGCAAATGCCATTTCAATTTGATATATCTAATAACTGATGGACACAGTAATATTTCCGGATTGAAATGAGGTTTATTGTACTAACACAAAATGTGCACTATGCATTAAACCAAATTTTGACTGGTGCCACAATTTGGGTACCCTTATCATTTTATTGATTTGAATACTCCTAACTACTTTTTACTGACTTTCTTAAGCACAACATTGGTTTTGTTACCTCACTGAGCTTTGAACTTCACAGCCAGGTGTATACACTGATGAGAAAAGGGATTTAAGGTGGCCAATTGCAAGTTGTTTTCCTATTTGAATCTCCTGTGAAGAGTGGCATCATGGGCTCCTCAAAACAACTCTCAAATGATCTGGAAAACAAAGATTGTTCAACATAGTTGTTCAGGGGAAGGATACAAAAAGTTGTCTCAAGAGATTTAACCTGGTCAGTTTCCACTGTGAGGAACATAGTAAGGAAATGGAAGACCACAGGGACAGTTCTTGTTAAGCCCAGAAGTGGCAAGCCAAGAAAAATATCAGAAAGGCAGAGAAGAAGAATGGTGAGAACAGTCAAAGACAATCCACAGACCACCTGCAAAGAGCTGCAGCATCATCTTGCTGCAGATGGTGTCACTGTGCATCTGTCAACAATACAGCACACTTTGCACAAGGAGAAGCTGTATGGGAGAGTGATGCGAAAGAAGCCGTTTCTGAAAGCTCGCCACAAACAGAGTCGCCTGAGGTATGCAAAAGCACATTTGGACAAGCCAGCTTCATTTTGGAAGAAGGTCCTGTGGACTGATGAAACAAAGATTGAGTTGTTTGGTCATACAAAAAGGCGTTATGCATGGCGTCCCAAAAACACAGCATTCCAATAAAAACACTTGCTACCCACTGTAAAATTTGGTGGAGGTTCCATCATGCTTTGGGGCTGTGTGGCCAATGCCGACACCGGGAATCTTGTTAAGTAGAGAGTTTGCATGGATTCAACTCAGTATCAGCAGATTCTTCAGAATAATGTACAAGAATCAGTGATGAATTTGAAGTTACGCCGGGATGGATATTTCAGCAAGACAATGATCCCCAAAAACAGCTCCAAATCTACTCAGGCATTCATGCAGAGGAACAATTACAATGTTCTGGAATGGCCATCCCAGTCCCCAGACCTGAATATCATTGAACATCTGTGGGATACTTTGAAGCGGGTGTCCATGCTCGGGGGACCATCAAATTAATGAACTGATTTTTTGTAAAGAGGAATGGTCAAAAAATCCCTTCACCGGACCCGGAAAAACTGATTAAAAGCTACGGGGGAAGCGCTAGGGCTGTTTTTTTGCAAAAGGGGGGAACTAAATATTAATGTCACTTTTCTGTTGGGGTGCCTTCTTTTGCACCGGTCAAATTTTGGTTTTAAATCATTTGAAATTTTTTGTGTTATAAAAAAAACCCCTTTTTTCAATGGAAATATTACGTGTCCATCATTTATTAGTATATCAATTAAAATTTGGCTGTTGCAAACACCAAAATTTTTAGAACTAAAATTTTTAAAAGATTAATGGGGTGCCCAAACTTTTTAAATATGTGTATATACAGAAAAAGGAAATAATTTTTTATCCCTTGCTGATTTTGTAAGCTTGCCACGACAAAGACATAAACAGTCTAAAATTTTTAAGGGTTTGATTTTTTTAACTTGAAACATGAATATCCAAAAAAAAAAAACCAGAAAACCCCCCCTTATTTAATTTATAAAATTTTTTGCATTTTGCCGAGAGAATAAGTTTTGATCCCCTACCAACCATTAAGGTTTTTACTCCTTTTTGACCAGTTAGACTTCGAATTTAAAATAGTCACCTTTATAAAAGCTCCGTCCACAGGGTAATTAAACAGGGCAAACTTTAAAACCCCTAAACATGGAAAAACCAAAAAAGGTTTTAAGGGTGTAAGGACAAAGGGACAGACCTGACAAAGCTGAAATGGGCTCAAAAACCTAATAAGTGTTTGGGTTGAAAGGAGACAATGTTTGGGGCAATAGTAGAAAAAAGGAAAAAAAATAGAAAAGGGTGCAATCGAATCGTTGGGGAAACCCTGCAAATCTCACCCTTGGGGTATCTTGATCATGAGGGGGGTGAGAGATCAGCCTAAAAATCAGGGGAGAAACTTGTTAAGATCTCAAAAAGCTGGGGCACAGTCACAAAGAAATGTTGATAACAATTTTCCGTAAAGTTTAAATCCTGCAGTGCCCGCAAATTTTCCCCCTCTAAAAGGACATGTACAGGCCGTCTGAGTTGCATGAACACCGGATGATTCTGGGGTGATTGGGAGAAGTGCTGTGGCAGATGAGACAAAATTGAGTCTTTAGCTTAAATCAACTCGCCCTGTTTAGGGAAGAGAAAGCTGCTATGCCCAAAGAACACCCCCCCCATGTCAAGCATGGAGGTGGAAACATTATGTTTTGGGGGTGTTTCTCTACTAAGGGCACGGGATTACTTCACTGCATCAATGGAGAATGGATGGAGCCATGTACCTGAGTGACAACCTTCTTCCCTCCGCCAGGACATTAAAGATGGCTCATGGCTGGGTCTTTCAGCAAGACAATGACCCAAAACATACAGCTAAGGCAACACAGGAGTGGCTCAAAAAGAAGCATATTAAGGTCATGGAGAGGCCTAGCCAGTCTCTAGACCTTAATCCCATATAAAACTTATGGAGGGAGTTGAATCTCTGAATTGCCAAACGACAGACTCTAAATCTTAATGATTTAGAGATGATCTGCAAAGAGGAGTTGACCAAAATTCCTCCTGACATGTGCGCAAACCTCATCATCAACTACAAAAAAATGTTTGATCTGCCATAACATTAAAATATTTCATGGGAGGCATTAAATAACATTGACTATGTTGTGACAATGGTGCTTGTCATGGGGTGGGATACATAAGGCAGCAAGTTAACAGTTAGTTCTTACAGTTATTGTGTTGCAAGCAGGAAAAATGGGCAAGTGTAAGGATCTAAGTGACTTTGACAAGTGTCTACTTGTGAGGTATAGATGAACAGGTCAGAACTTCTCCAGATCAGCATATCTTTTGGAGTAATCCTGATGCGCATGGGGCTGCAATGCTGCTGCTGGAAGCTTTGTGAAGGCCTCCATTGCTTCACAAATGCAATTCTAACACCTCTTGCCCTAGTTGGACTCGATATTCCAGTGAAAAAATTATTTACATGTAAATATTAATTTTACAAATAAATAATAAAAAAGTTGCATATAATTGGTATCGCCGTGTCCGTAAAAATCAGATCTATTGATATATAACTTAATGCAAATGTCAAAACTACGGTTTTCAGCATTATACTGAAACCACTCAACATTCTATAATAAACTATTTATCTAAAACATTAATAAATGTATTAGTTAAAACTTCTGTAATTTCTATTAACACTAAAAACTGCTTTTATATAATTCAATACACATAAAAAGCAATTTATAAGATTAAACACGTGTAAAATGCTGGAAGCACTCTCTATTGGGTCATTAGGTTGCTAAAGTTCCCAAACAGTTTTTTCTAGATCAAATGAGACCTCTAGCGGCCCGAATTTAGGTTGTTACACTTCAAATTTGAATTTTAATCTATCAAAAAGCGCATCCAAAACGTACCCAAAGTATGTTACTTTTGGATCTGTTTTCGGCCCCAAAAAAGGGACCCCATTGTTTCAGGGGGTTCCACTTGGTAAAACAAAATTTGAATTGAATGTAAATTTTTTAAAATGGACCCCAAAGACGCAAGTAAACACACAGCGGGATCACCGTCGGAAGGAGATGGGGTTTTTTAATTGAAACCAATGAAAATCACACTGAAAAAGTTAGATACGTTATTTTTGGGTCCCTTTGGGGGCCGAAAAATGGACAAAAACGGATCTGAAAAGTTGTGTGAAATTCCCTAACACATCATTTAAACCGAAGCAAGAACACCTTAAAAACAATACTGCCGCAAACATGGCGCAAGTATATTTTTTCATAGTTTTAAGAGGGCCCTGAGAATACATCTTTCCCCGTTGAAGTACCGGAATCTCTAATGGCTAAACCCCCCTCTCCCAGCAACACATTTTTTGTCACTTCCTACAATTTGGGACTTATTGTTATAGATGTATGTTGGGTGGGCGGTTTTATCCCCTTTTTTTTTTTTTTTTTAAAAAAATTAGATTTTTTTTTATTTTATGATTTTAAACCCAAAAGGGCAAAGTTACAATTGGGAAAAAAAAAGCGATTTGTTCCCAAAAAAAGTTTAACAATTAAAAACTTACAACCAAATTAAAAAAAAGCCTCAGTTTAAAATGCACATTTTAAGAGGGGGAGCCTCAAAAATTAGAGAAGATATAAAAAAATAAAAGAATAAAGAAAAGGGCCCTGGTCAATTTGAGCCCTTTGATTTGATATAAAGGGTTTTGGGGGTTTCTTCTTTAATTTTTTTCAAAAGATCGAGGGAAAGGGATATGTTAATGAATTTGGTAGATCCAAAAATGTTAAGTCAAAAATTTTTGAGTAAACAATTCCCTCCCATTTTAGGGTTTTTTTTAAAAAAACTAAAAATTAAGCCAGGGGAGACCATTTACTTTTTAGCATGAAAAGCCCGATGGGGGGGAACCAACAAACGACTCCGAATTTAAAATTTAAGATTTTTTCTGCGTTTTACCCGTTTTCCCCAAAAAGGGAAAAGATTTCCAAGATGACGCTTTTTGAACCATACGGGGTGCAGGGGTTTGTACATGGAACAGAATTTTTTGGAATGATGGGGGGGTATTGTGTAAGGGGATTTCAATTTTAGGCCCCTTCCGGGGGAAAAAAATTTTAGGGAAAACTAGAAACTTGGGTAATACTTTTTCTACTTCTTTCAAAAAAAATTTAGTGGATGGGCATTTTTCCCCCACCCAAAGTATTAATGAGCCTAAAGCCCCCCACAGTTCCTCCAAAAAAAATGTGGGAAAAGCTACGGGGCATATGTGATATCCTGTAGGTGTAAGTTTTCCATTAAGGGGGCAGTTTTCTGGATAATTTTTATTGTCATTAGCACATTTTAGAATGTCGATTTCGGAGCTAATGCGGCTTTTTCCACTCTCTTGTGTGTAAGTTTTTTTCCCAAGGGCTTTTCTCCCCCCCTTAATGGCATATTCAGGGTTTTCTTTCTTTCGGATTATTTAGGGGGGTTTTAGGCAGTGAAGGCCTTTTTCCCCCTAACCTTTTTTCTGTAGTAAGAAATTATTTTAAAAAGGGGGGAGTGGGCAGGTTTTTTTAAAAGCCAACCCAAAATCTGGACTGTGGGTCTGACTTTAAGGGTAAACAAAAAATTGGGGTTTTTGGGAAAATCAAAAATCTTCTTTATCTTTCAAAGGATTTAAAGGTGTTGTTATTTAAAGTCTCCCACCCCTTTAATGCTTTTGGGCCCAAACCAAAAATTTGGGAAGGGGGGGGTGGGGAGCGGCTTGCCGTTGTCCCGTTTTTTTTTTTGGGGCAGTTATCTCTGGGGGAAACACGACATTCTGTGATGGAAAAATAAAAATTTTCCCATTTCTGTGGAAATTTAAATTTTGTTTAAAATCGGGGAAAAATCCAGTTGGGCCAAACTTGTAACCCCTCAATGCCCAATCAGATGTCTTAATTCAGGAATGGCTTACCATTTTGCACCCCCATCGGGTGCCCAAAAGATGAGTTTTTGGGGTCCTGTCCAAAGGTTTTAAAAACTGGCTCCCAAAATTGCAGCTATGTTATAATTTGGGGGGTTTGGGAAATGACATTTCCTCCCAGCTTTTCAATGTTTTTAAAAATTTTGTTTTCCTAACCCGAGGTTTTTTTATTTCCCCATATTAAAGCTGAAGGAATTAAAGGGTTGTAAGTTTTTGTAAAAACCCGATGGAAACATGAAGGGGAAAAACCCGAGCTTTTTTATTTGAAATTTGGGTAAAGGAAAAAACATTTTTATCACATTTATTCTGGCTTTCCCTTTAGAGAGGGCAAATGTTGGGAGTCTTTGTAATTAAGATTGCGGGACGGGGAAAGGGTTTTTGGTTTAAGTCCACCGTTTTGTTTAGTGAATGGGGTAATTTTGGGCTCCCAGGTATGTGAGTTATGAGTCAAAACCATAGGGAAAATTAAAAGTTTGGGTTGGGCCCGAAAATTGGGGGGGGGCCCTTTTAAATTTCCAGAAAGGGGGATTTTGTCGTGTTTAATTTTAAAATGTAAATTTTAGAGTAGTGATCTTGAAGTTCCCGAAGGGCTGGGAAATTTAAGGGGTAGGGTTCAGAACAAAATGCCCAAAAACATGTCCCCCCATAAAAAACTGACCCCTTTTGGAAGGTTTTTGTATGGTGGGCCCCTTAATTTGAGGAAGGGCATTTTATGTATTCAGCTAGGGGTTCTATACAGAGATTAAATATCAATGGGGATAGTGGGCAACCCTGTCTTGTACCGTTAGTGATGGGGAATGTATAGGAGAGAAACCCAGAAGTGTATACCTTAGCCGATGGAAGGGTATAAAGTGATAGTATTGCTTTCATAAAGTTACCATTAAAGCCAAATTTATCCAGCACTTTTTGTAGATATAACCAGTTTAGACGGTCGAATGCCTTCTCGCCATCCAACGAAAGTAGTGCTATGGGGGTTTTTTGTTTGTTAACTATATGTAAAACATCTAATAGTCTACGGACTCCGTCTCTAGTCTGACGACCTTGGACAAATCCTACTTGGTCTTTGTTGATGAGTGAGGGCAAGATGGATTTGAGCCTATTCGCTATAATTTTGGAGAAGAGTTTAGTATCACAATTTAACAGAGATATGGGTCTATAATTCGTTACTAGGTCTGGAGCTTTCCCAGGTTTGGGAATAGTGGTGATAATGGCCCCTAGCATTTCCACAGCCATCTTCCCAGCAGTAATGATGGAATTAAAGATGCTTAACAGGTGAGGTGTTAGGGTGTCTATATACAATTTATAATATTCATTAGTGAATCCATCTGGCCCTGGTGATTTGTTTAATTTTGATTGCCGGATGGTGCCTTCCACCTCTTGAGCTGTAATTGGGGAGTTGAGAAATATTTTATTTTCTTCTGTAAGAGTGGGGAGTTTTAATCGGGAAAGAAAGGTTTCAATTTCTGTGGCTGTCACTAAGGGGGTAGAGGACTCATTTTTAATGTTATATAAAAAACTATAAAATCGCAAAAGAGTGGCTATTTTTGCGGGTCTTATTTTTTGTTAGGGGCTTGGTTGGGTATGGGATTTTGGTTTTTTTGCTTGAGTTTTTTTAACTTTTTGCGCTAAAAATTTTACTTGGTCGACCCCCACTTAAATAAACTTCCATTTAATTTAGAAAGATGTTTTTTATATCTTAAATTTATTTCCCCGGAATTTTTTTTTTGAGTTTGATTCCTCTTTAATGATTTGACATGATTTTTGTTTAATCAGTCTCACGTTTGGATGTTTTTAGGAAGTCCCTTTGTTTTTGGTCTCTTTTGCGTTTTTCCTAGAGGCAATAGAGAGCAGCACCCCTCTTATATACGCTTTATGTGCGCCCCAAAGCGAACTAGCTGAGGGGCGAGGGAGCATTTGGGCGAAAAATTCTTCTAGAGTTTTTTTTTAATTCTGTACCGTGTTTCAATTTTAACAAAAGTGATTTATACGCCATGGAAAAAAAGTGGGCGGGGGAGAAGGCATCTTAAATTTGAAAAAAATATTGGGCATGGCCCCGACCAGTCTTATCCCCAAATTTTAAAAGATATTTTTTAAGCGGGCTTGCTTGTTTGAAAAGAAAAAGTCAATTCTGAAGGTCTGTTTGGAAGCAGAGTGTATGTAAAATTATTTCTCCAGGGTGTGTGTAACCCCAAATGATCATAAGGTTCTCCTCCAGTAAAAGGGGGACGAAGTTTGAGCATTTTGGGGCTTCCCATAGTTCTATCCTCAGCTACTATCACCATGTTAAATCTCCAAAAACATTGATTATTTTTTTGGTAATTCCTTACTTTCGTATAGTCTTAGTAATAAAAAAAAGTTGGTGGGTATTAGGTGCATAAAAACCCCAATCGTTATGGGGGGATTTAAAGGCAATCTAAAATGATATATCTCCCCTTTGGCCCATGATGGATTAATTTAGCGTGAAAGAATGTATCTTTAATCAAAATGGCCTCCGCTTTTTTGAGTCTGTGAATTTTGGAAAGAAAAAAGGAAATCTTTTATGTTTATGCACCTAACCCACCAAATTGAATTGTCTCTTGAAGGCACACTAATCTCCTTTTGCCTTTTAATGTCCCCCCATAATAGGGTTTTTTAAAAATGGGAATTTTAAACCCCATTGACATTCTTGACATGAATTTGATACCCCCTTTTTAGACGAAAAAAAATAAAAGACAAAGTGGAAAATATTAACCTGCGGGGTATTACCAGTGGGCCGATGTTAAAGATACGTTTCTGATAGGCAAAAAGAAAAAAGAGGGCAAAAAAAAACAACCTAACAACAATGTAAAAAAACCCAAATCAACATCACAGTGACCAACCCGGGTAAAAATAAAATTTCCCGAGTTTGGGGAAAAGGAGTAGGGCAATTTTACTGCAGGTCTACAGTAGCGACCCAGCACCCAAATCCCAAAAGATGGATCGCAAAGGAAAGGGATTGTCCCGGTAAATCAATCCATCAGAGGTTTACGTTGCCGATGCTGTTTCCCTGACCAGAGAGGAGAAATAATTTCTGGCCTGTTTTTCCCTCTCTTGATTGGAGATGCCGCTTCTGAAGATATCAAGTCCCATTGAGCCAGAAGATCCTTGATCATCGACGGGGTATTGCAAACAAAGGTCGTGTTTTCTCTACTTACAATCAGTTTGACTGGGAAGCCCCTGTGGTAACTAATGCTATTTTCTCGTAGGAGTTTGGTATAGGGTAGAAATTCCTTTCTCTTTAACATTGTCCCGGCTGAAAGGTCAGGAAAGATAGATATATTTCGAAATCTTTCAGGGAGATCTATGCCGTTGCGCAGGACTCTCAAGAACTCATCCTTTGTTCTAAAGAAATGGACCTTTGCCAGAACATCTCTTGGTATTGATGAAGGTAGGTGTTTAGGTTTGGGCAGTCTGTGTATTCTGTCCACAGTTAGATCCAATGAAGAAGCATTTGGTAATACTAGTGCCATTAAATCTGTGAGAAAAGGTAGTAATTGGTCCGCGGTGATTGATTCTGGAATACCTCTCAGACGGATATTATTCCGTCTGGACCTGTTTTCGAGGTCCATCACTTTGGTAGACAGCCGATGTACTTCCTCTTCTAGTGTGGCATTAGAATCTATTAGTAGATTATGCGATGTGACAAACTCTTCCAATTTGTTTTCAATGTGGTCAGTCCTAGACACTAATGAGTGGATGTCCTTCCTGAGGTCCCCCATCATGTGTTTAAAATCTTGTTGCAGGGTATCCCGAAATGAGGCGAAAAGGCGTTGCAAGGCAGCTTCTGTGACACCTATTCCCCTTGATAGATCTTGAGGATCTAAGTCCACTGAGTCTGATCTGGACCGCGCTGGCGATGATAAAGGAGAGTGCAGATGGTCCCCCGAATTTTGGGGCGTAGAAGGGGGTAACTGGAAATATTCAGTTAACTTTGTAGGCTTAGGTGGTTGTTTCGGATTGCGCTTGGAAGTGCCCCCCATTTTGGTAAAGGGAGCTGCTGCGAATTATTTCCTGGTATGTCAGTACTGCTAAGTTTTAGCTGGTATGGTATTAATAGCTCTCAGGATTTAATTATAACAGGAATGTCTCAGATATAGACCTATGAGGAGAGAACTTTGAGGTTGGTAAGAATAGGAAGTTATTTCAATACCTTATAAGAGACAGATGTATTGCTGTAATATGCCAGATGCTGGTGGGGACCCCCTGTGTTATAACAGTATCATAAAGGACATCAAAAGTTAAACTTCGCTTGTTTTGTAGTGCAAGATTAGGAACTCTGCACTAAATCTATCAGATGCGGACCCTTATAGCAGAGAGGCTGTTGTTAGATTTTGGAATGCTGATATCTGTAGATAGAGGGAGAGGATCTTCAGGTCCAAACAATATTAGTAGATCTTCTGTAGCAGAGGTAATGACCATATATATTCATGGCTCTTATGGGATTGTGGGACTTCACTCTTAAGAATGAGCTGAGGCAGTATATGCTTCCTAGTTGTTCTCTTTCACTGATATGGAGTCAGGTTTAGGGCTATGGTAACTGTCTCCGTGAAGTTACTCCTCAAGATGGCGCTGGAGGTTGAATTTTCGCGCCAATAACCAACGGCTAGTCAGCAGCAGGGACATTACGCTCGTAACTGACAGGTTTAGAGGAAAGGTCCCCAGGTGTTGGTAGATAGATGGCCCCAAAGTATTACAGGTTTAGGGAAGGACCTGCAGATACTATGGTATCTCTTATATCTGAGCAGCCCCAGCGGTTACCTCTGAATGAAGTCCAGATCCTCGCTGGGCGCTTTTGCCGTCTGTATCTCCCGGCGGCGTTCTCTCCTCTTTGTCGTCAGGTGCCCGCAGAATCAGTGACCGGGTCGCGGTGACCTGATGTCCCGCGATCTCCGGCGCTTCTCTCACTGACAGCGCGCCGTCCTGTCTCCGCGCCCAGGCACTCCCTCTCGATGCTTCTCGCTCTGAGAGGTGCTCTCCCGCTCGCCGCAAAAACGAGCACTGCGGCACTCTCGGGCTGCTCAGGGAGCTGTAATTTTCTCCACCGCTGATATGGGGATTCAGTTACCCTCCGGTGCAATAATTATCCACGTAAGTGATCCGGGAATGGGTTTATTTGGGCCGAGATGTCCACTTTCCTCTGGAGCTCAGCTAATGTGCGTCTGTCGCCATGTAGCACCAGGCCACGCCCCCTCATCCCATTTCTATATAAACCACCCCATATTTATGTCACATAGCTGATCCATTGTAAACCTAGCACTTCTTAAGCTTCGTCTCAACTATAAGCTCTTGAGAGTAGGGCCCTCACACCTTGTGTCATCTGTAAGTAGCCTTATAATGTGTAATATCTGTCTGTTTGTCTGTACCTATACCCTCCAAATTGTAAAGTGTTATGGAATATGTTGGCACTATATAAATAAAGGTTGTTATTATTTTATTATTCACATTTTGCCTCAAGTAGAATTTGTTTTTTTGGGTTTCCCAGTATATTTTAGGGTACGGTGAATGACACCATTAAAAAGTACATCTTGTTCTACAAAACTCCTAATATGTCTATATAGATGGAAAAATTAAGAGGTTATTGTCTCTTGGAAGGGGAGGAGGAAAAAAATTACCAAGTGCTGGGAAAGGGATAAAAAATGTTCAAAGTGTTGACTTTGTCTCCATATTTCACAGGTCTCAGTTTAATGAGCACGTGTGGGATGTGCTGGACAATCAGGAGCAATATATAGAGACCTCACACTGCAACCTTCAGGATTAAAAGATCTGCTATTAATATCTTGGTGCCAGCTAAAACAGGAGACTTTATAGAATACCTTGATAGATCATTGCTGTGAGGGGGACATAATAGTAAGAGGCAGGTGGTTTCAATGGTAAAAAAAGATTGTTTTGCAATAAAACTTCCTGCTTGTGGGAGTGTCAGTAGTTCTCCAGCATCTGTTTCCTACAAGTCCCAAACTTTATTGCAATTTAGGACTTATTTCCACAGTTATCACTGCTAGACTTTGTGCTGACAAAAGTGTGTAATCTCCCCAGCTCTGTACTTGCGGTCATGATAATGTTGATAGCTAGGACACATGATTCACTATGTAAACTGTATAGAGCTGCAGTTATCATTTTCATGACATCAGTGAACAACCCCCAGCTCTGAACTGCTGTTCTCTGCTCCCATTACTAATTTCTGCCAGCAGGACTTGACTGTCCACCCCCCTGTAATTTCTCGAATGTAATTAATTTTATTCACTTTCAAACTACAAGCTGAAAAGATTTAATGCAGCTAGATCGTTTTCTGCTCAGGTCACAACCACTACGGGGGGAGTGTTCCTGAGCTGAGCTTGGCTTCAAAGTACACCCACTGAGTGATGACAAAATATCCATTGAGTTCATGTGATCAATGAACATCACATGCTTTGTAGGGGGATTGAGGACATGACTCTTTGCCCGGTTTTGCACAGCAGGACAGTTAAATAATTTTTGATAACTATGAATCACAAAGTTTAATATAATACAGTTGTGAGCCCTATAACAAAAAGATTATTCTACTGCTATTCCAGTGATACAAACTTTTTAAAGTTGTCATTATGTTTTTGTTTCCATCTATGGACCTAAATAATGGCTCATTCTGAAGTATAATTTTTATTGGTACCATCCTGGGATAGATGCTTTTTATTAGTTTTCTTTCCAATTTTTGAGGAATGCAAAGTGACTTAGAAATTCAATTTTGCCATTGGGTGTTTTTCTTTTCTGCGGTGTTCACTGAAAGAGATACATTATTTAATATTTTAATAAATTGGACTTTTACAGATGTTGGAATACCAATTAAGTGCAAATATTTTAATTTGCTTATCTGTAAAATGGCAAAAGGAGCGGTGTTTTGTACTTTTTTTTAATACTTCTAAGACTTTTTCTTTAGAAAAAGTACTTACTTTACAAAGTAAAGTACTTTACTTTGAGTCTCCCTAGTTTACTTGAGTACTAGGAGGCGCAATTCCTTATACACTGTTCTGCAATAGTAACAGTACAGAATAGTGTACAAAAATGGCATTCATATGTAATAGAAGTAGTAAGTTCTTCAATAGGCCCTTTACTGCTATGACAACCAGTTGGTACTCCACAATTTCAGTTGAGAGGCGGAAGGGCCAATTGAAGGCTTGAATAGTGAACAGCAACGTTTTTTCATTCCCTTAGATGCCACAGTTGTGTTCACCTTAACATCTAAGGGTTTAATATCCCAGGATGGGAGTTATCTCTGATCCTGTCTGCTAGCAACAGATCCCAGCTGAAAGTTACAGCTGTTACCTACCTCATATGATGCGGCCTTAGTATGTGAGTCCACTCCATACTCCATTCCCGACATCATAAAATGTTCTCAATGGTGAGAGGCCGGAATAAACCACTACTAGTCACCTCTGGCATCTTATCTTGCTTCAGAACCAAAGGGTTGAGAGTTAAAATTCAACATGCTTGAGCCTCATTCCCCAACATCATGTGTTAGGGGACAGTTAATACACTCCACATAAATAAGGTAGTTTTCTGGTGCCGCCAAGTACTGTTAGCATTTTCAGCCAACTCTGTTCTCTTGTGAGAGAAACATTATGGTTTAAAGAATGCCCACCCACCACAATTCCAATCTCAGGGTCATACTTGGACCATTTAGAGTTTATGGGGCATGTCTAAGGTTCTTTACTGACTTGGACACTAGCTTTGCACCCACTTAAAACCACAGCAAAAATTTGTATATCCTGAGAAAATATGAGCAGTGATGTGTATTGTTCACCCTTTGTCAGTGTTTTTCAGTGCAGTTTACACTTAAAAGATTGCCTTCAACTCTTCTTATTGTTTATTAAGGTTTCACTGGTTTTTTACTACTTTTTGATTTTCCTGGTTTTTCCCAAAAAATCATACCTATTAGGCTACGTCCACCAAAAATTGGTCAAAAAAACTCGCCGATTGGGAATCCGAAAACCGTGTCGTGAAACGAGTATTTGACCATTTTTTGATAAACCCAAAATGGGGAAATTTTGGGTCATTTCTTTCAGCCGGTTTGAGGTCAAAAAAAGAGTCCCATTCACTCTGTTTTTTTTGGATGCAACCCGACATTGAGAATTTTTGGGGAAAAAATTTTGTTTTTACCGCAAATCCGGTGGATTATTAAAAAATGTTCTTTGTTTTTTTGAAAAAAACAACTATTACAAATTATTTTTCATGAGGTCAAGCTTTAAAATATTTTTAGGGTTTTTAAAAACCCTGAATCCAGAAAAAAATGGGATGGAAAAAACGTCATTAGAGGCCTTTATAATCCCTTATTTTCTTCCCCTTTTGTGCTTAATAAATAGTAACTGTTTATTGCATTAACTCAAAATAAATCATTTTCTTGCATAAAAAGGGGTTTCCACAATTAAAAATTTAAATGTAAATTTTCTATAAAACAATGCAAACCATCCCAAAAAATTAACACAATGGAACATTATACTTTATTTTGGAGAGTCAGGAACAGATCACAAAGTCTCATTGAAATCAAGGCAGCATGCCTGGAATTAAGTCCAATAAGAATCCCATTTTGAAATACAATGAGAAAAACGCTGAATTGTCTGCAATTTAAGCAAAACTTTTATATATTTTTTTTCTTTTATGACCGTTCTTGATTTATTAAAAAGCACCTAGAAAGTCGTTTTTTCCATATTCTTTGAATACCACATTCACTCAGCTATCATTTTTAAACACAAATTTTTGGGTTTTAAAAAATTTGTATAAGACAAGTGCATAACTTTTTTTTTTTCAACATAAAAATGCCTTCAAATACACACAAGATGGAAGGTACAAGCCCAAAACAGCTGTTTGCTGTTGTGTCTCTACATAATTGGTAAATATTTTAAAGTAGTTTAGGTAGTTTAAATTTAAAGGGAAAGAGGAAAGATTTGATTGTTTCTTCCCTGGTAGGTCAGGTAAGTTAATTCCCCTTTTGTACATAATTATATTAGGGCCCAAATCTCCTTTTATGATAAATTTTATTTTACAAGTATACACAGAGAAGTTTTATAAGATTCATATACAGTCATGAGAAAAATACAGTTATTGTTTTACCTATCAGAACATAAAAAAAAAAATCGGTCCTAAAAAGTGAATAACACATACAAATTCCCCTGTGTAAAGCCAAAAAGGTATTATGAAAAATTGCACCTCTTAAATAAAAAAAAATAGTAATTGGGCTTCTACATGGCTTTGTCAGTCTTTGATATTGTTCTTGGGGGATTTTTTTTACGGCATTACTGTGGGGTTAAATAATGTGACGTTCAAGAGTACGTTGTTATGCAGGGTTTTTAAAAAATTGATACTTTATTTTTTTTTGGGGGCGACAGGTGTTTGTAAATGAAAAAAGGGTGGTGTTGCGATTTTAAAATTTTTTTTTTTTTTGGTTTTTGTGTACTTTTTTCCTTTTTTTCACTTTTCCCCATAGGGGACTTGTATTAGTAATCTTCAGATCACTTATACAATGGAGATCAGTGTGAGGCATAAATACTATGTAATGGTCTATATGGCGACTGTTAATCACCATGCCCAGCCATGCCCACAGGGCACAGCTGGTCATCGTGACAAAGACGCAGGGGCGTAGAGCAGAGAGGGCCCCGCTTCGTGTTTCTCTTAGCTGCTGGATTGTGATTGATCACGGCATAAGGGGTTTTAAAACCGATTCTAGGGTGATGTCAATACCTTTCCCACACCAGGCCCACAGGCAAAGCGGGTATGTGACATCACGACACCGGGGCTGTAGAGACAGAGGGTGCCCCCCTTTTTTTTGTCTTTCTCTTAGCTGCTGCGATTGTGATTGATTGAGGCAGCTAAGGGGTTAAATAATAATCTAAAGGCACTTCAATCACCATACCCACCTCCCACAGGGCACAGAGGGTATCTGACATCACGACAGCCTGGGCCCCCCCTTCTGTCTTTCTCTTAGCTGCTGTGATCGAAGGCGTTAAGGGCTTATAATGCCCTAAATACCCCGGGCCAGGATGTCAGCTGTAATGCACAGCTGGCAGTTGATCGTGAAAAACTCAGCTTTTAGAGTTCGCTGTATCACTAGGTGTAAAGTTCGTTCCAATTGCAGTTAAACCCCTACATGACTTGGACGTAAGCTTTACATCCAAAGTCTGTGAAGGGCGTTGTAAAGAAAATACAGAGAGTGGAGGAATAATAGAACAAGTTTTAGGGAGGCTCGTGAAGTGTAGCTAAGTAGTGTGAGCGATTATTATCGAACAAAGTTGAATCCGGACACTGTTTTTATGTTGATCGAAATTTTTAGGAGCATGCGATAATTTATGTTTTAATTTCTGTGCCATCTTATATTTAAGATGCGCCATTTTCGGCCGCTTCTTGTAATGTTGGACGGCCGTGCAAATCAGCTTTACAGGAATAGAGGGGGTGAGATGAGATGGGTGTTCGACGTCAATGACTGGGATGTGTATGGTTGCGATGGCTGGAAAAATCCACATGACACTCGTTTTACATAGAACAGCTGCTTTTTTTCCGTTCAGCCTCAGTGTCTTCAGCGTCTCAGTGGCAGTAAGGACGTGCGCTTATGTTTGTGTCCCAGAGTCAAGTGAATTTTTTTTTCTTTCACAGAGAAAACCTATTCTATTAGCTGTTGATCCTTTACAATTTTAGTTAAATTAGAGACTGAAGATTTTATGTAGTTAGCTAGAGAATTTTTAAAGGTGAATCTACCGCTGTAATAAGACACGAGTGTGGAGCGGGGGGGGGGACGGGCCCGCGGTGCGAACACAGACATGCTCTATAAAGAATACTGGTTTAAAAGTTCACCAAGACTTAATGTAGGACATTGCACTTGCAATAGCTTTATTGATTAACAGTTTTCTATGAAATATTTCCTGGAATAATGGGCAGCCTGAGCTTATAGGATACCTTCTTTTCCTAGTAATGCAGGTCTCTTTGTTAGGTACAATACTCCACTTTTTATTATCAGTATACATTTCAGATAGGTGTTTCATTTTTCAATTTTGCCATTCACTTTGTTGATATTTCCCCTTGCACTTAAATTGGAATCAGCAATTTTATAGTCACCACAGGTGATTGAAAGGTGCCAAAAATTATTTGTTTATTATACGGGAATACATAAAAAGTTACGCGTTTTTTTGACTTTGGCGCACTACAGCTTTGTCATTGAGCAAGCTTGCACTTATATTTGATTCCAGCATTTTATAGTCACCACAGTGAATTGAAAGGTGCCAAAAATATCTTTGTTTATACGAATACATAACAGATACGTGTTTTTTTACTTTGGCGCAACTGCAGCTTTGTTGATAGATTCTACTTTGCAGTTAAATTTGAAATACAGCAGTTTTGTAGTCGCCACAGGTGATTGATAGGTGTTTCAAAATATACCTTTTATTATCGAATACATTTACAGATAAGTGTGTTTTCACTTTGGCGCAATACAGACTTTGTTAATTGAGAGCACCTTGTCACTTAAATGTGAAATTCAGCAATTTTGTAGTCGCACAGGTGAATTGAAAGGTTGCCAATGAAATACCTTGTATTATCCGAAAATAATTTACAGATACGTGTTTTTTGAACTTTGGCAGCTCTACAGCCGTTGTTCATTGAGGCACTTTGCACCTTAAATGAGATTACAGTAAATTTTGTAGTCAACACAGTGTGTATTGAATAGGTGCCAAAAATACCTATGTATTATCCGAATACATTTACAGATACCGTGTTTTTTGACTTTGGAGCACAGTATACATGCTTTGTTTATGAGGCACATTGCACTTAAATGTGAATACTGCAATTTTGTAGTCACACAGGTGAATTGAAAAGTTGCCAAAAAAACCTTGTATTATCCGAATACATTACAAGTACGTGTCTTTTTTTACTTTGGCGCACTACAGCTTTATTCATTGAGGCACCTTGCACTTAAATGTGAATACAGCAATTTTGTAAGTAGTCACCACAGGTGGATTGAAAGGTGCAAAAATACCTTGTATTATCCGATGTACATTTCACGTGCGTGTTTTTTTTGACTTTGGCGCACATACAGGCTTTGTTATTGATGGCACCTTGCAAATTAATGTGAATACAGCAATTTTGTAGTCACTCAGGTGAATTGAAAGTGCACAAAATGACCTGTGTATTATCCGATATATTACTGATACGTGTTTTTTTACTTTGGCGCTCTACAGATTTGTTGATTGAGGCAACTTGCAATTAAATGTAGAATACAGCAATTTTGTAGTCACCACAGGTGAATGAATTGAAAGGTGCCAAAAATACCTTGTATTATTACGAATACAATTTCAGATACGTGTTTTTCACTTTTGGCACAGGCAGCTTTGTTGATTAGATCTATTTGCAGTTAAATTTGATACAGCAATTTTTGTAGTTGCCAAGGTGAATTGATAGGTGCCATATAAATACCTTTGCTATTATACGAATACATTACAGGAATTGTTTATTTTTAAAACGGGGTTTTTTTTTTTTTTCACTTTGGCGCAGGCCAGCTTTGGTGATTTGATCTAATTTGCAGTTAAATGTGTAGATACAGCAATTTTTGTTTTGATTTGAGGATTGAGAATAGCTGTGATTTGCCAGTCTTTTAATAAGAGATTTCCCAATAATCTCTTCCATACCTTCTAAAATTTTTATATTTCTGAACATGGAGCGAAATGCAGGTGGAAAGCGAGCAAAGAGGCGGGGACTGTAGGTCATGG
The DNA here is from genome assembly GCA_025379985.1 of Phyllomedusa bahiana. Taxonomy (NCBI): domain Eukaryota; kingdom Metazoa; phylum Chordata; class Amphibia; order Anura; family Hylidae; genus Phyllomedusa; species Phyllomedusa bahiana. The sequence continues at coordinate 31,483 of JAODAL010020053.1, forward strand.
AGGTAGAGGTTACGAGAGAAGGTGATCCTTCCAGTGCTGGCGACAACACGCATGCCAAATACAAACGATCGTCGGTGGCTGGACCGTCAGGCCTGTCATCGCTAGGTCTGGGACCTGTGGATTCTCAGTAACGAACTGGACGTCACCTATCTGTCCTTCAGTGGTAATGCTAACTGGGCATACAGCAGTCTTACACTCATCGTCCTCCAGTCACGGCCACAAAATTTCGTCATTAGCATCTCAGCATCAGTCCCACATGATCTGAAGCAGCCCATATGTCAACTCGTTTACACCACTGTGGAATAATCCTTTTTGTGGACCTCTTTGATGACAAATGCGGTTGAGGTCCAGAAGGGCATGTAAAAGATCAAGAGGCCTCAAGAGGATGATTTTCTGATGCCATCAGAGGAGGAGAAGGAGCCAGTCAATCGGCAAAAATCGCTGGGCGCGGTGGAAACGCCTTGCAGTCCACTATTGCTTGTAGCCCGGCAGCTCCTGGATGCAGAATGTCAGCGCGACGATTGTCACCCTGTGTTGCTTGATGAGATGACGACACATTTGCAGGATCCAAACCGTCCGGTCTTTATCAGCATAATTTGCTTGCGAGCGCTTCATCATATGGACGAGAGGGAAGACGATTGGGGGTGCTGTAAGTACGGGTTCTCGCCTCAAAAGGAGGAGGCGGTCGCAGAAGTCCACTGATATGATCTCTGCCAGCCCACAGTCAGCGCAAACCCCCGCTCCTCGATGATCGCCATCAAAAAGGTCCAGAACCTCTCAAACCTGGGCTTCTTTGAGCAAGCCTATGATTCCCCCAGTGGATGTTACATATGCCGCGCACTATGTCCGTAAACGCATAAGTAGAGGCAAGAACTTTAGGTGGTTAACTCACCACCAAACATGTCTAGTCCAATGCAGCGAATGCATGAGTTGAAATGGAAGCAACACTTGGACCATAAAAGGCCTAAAACGACGCCGGGCCTCCAACTCACACTGTCACACACCCTCTGTCTCAGCCTCCTACTCCTCCGACAACCAACAAGGTTCCTCAGCTTGCACAATGTCTCTCAAGGAGTCCTGTTTCAGGAAAATCAGCTCCGCTTCAGCCCTCCAACGTCGCCCGAGTACACTATTCGAGCACCACCAGAGTCCCATCCTAACCTTTTCTTCCGCCACGTTTGAACAACCACTTGCACGCCGTACAGCGGCCAGATTAGCAGCAGCCTTCTGGTCTTACAGGTTAGGGAAAGGCAGAAGAAAAACATCATTCTAACCCAAAACCTTCACAAAGCCAAAAGCCCTGTATGTCGGCATCTTTGCAAGGCTTTTGGCTTGGAAATTTTGCCATGTTCTGTTGGTGGTCACAGATGGGTTCCGCACTGTCATGGCCTTGCCCTGCCCCCAATACCAGATGCGAGCAGGCAAATTTTCTTTGCAGAAAAGGAAGTCCCTTGCCAATGGACCAGCCACGTGTCATCTAAAATTTACAAGCGCGTGTTGCATCTGTGGACGGGAAAAGTCCATCTGACCCACCACACACATTGGACTAGCATGGCTACGGCCAATGGCAGACTATATATATGTGAAGCTCACTGGGTGAGCTGGCGTGGTGTCTCTAGGGGTGACGGTGGCTCTCAGATCAGCGCACGCTCTTCAAAACTGCAGGGTTGGTGCAGGGTTCTTTCCCCCAAGGTAATCTGTGGCATCACGGCCCAGAGAATCCAGGCCGTGCTCTGAAATTAATTCTGTCTTGGAGACCGTCCACACACAGGTCAGGCGACTGTGGACGTCTCTCCGCAACAAGACACTCGAGCGCGGATGAACCAGAACGGGCTGCTAAGAACTTGTGCCGGCAAGGTGGTGTGCGATAACGGGCGAAATTGCTGGCCGGCCTTAAGTTCGGTTGGATGGCAGACAATTCCTTGCTGGCAAATGTCTGAACCTTGTCGTCCAGAAAATTTCTATAGAGCTACCGGGTCTGACTGTCTCTGAGTAATGCTCGAAGTCTAAGTTCGCACTTCCGCCGTTCGCCACCTGCTTCATCCCGAATGGCTGCGTTGCAGCGTCAGCTCGGCCTCCCTGTAACCGTGTCATTGTTGACGTAGGCAACACGCTGGGAATTACCACCCTCACATGCTTCCAGCGATTCTGGCTGCAGCGCAATGCCATTTCGCAGTAAGAAGTGACACATGCGCTGACAATAGCGGTGTGGACTTCGGGGTGTTGAGCCACCGAGAGTGAGGCAGGAGAAGAGCTCTGCAACATCCTTGCCTGTCTTTGAAGGACGCCACAAAAATGGTCAAGTGCGGCGTTGCCCTTTGTCTGCATGATCATTGTGGTGTCTTAGTTTCTGGAACGATCGTTGGACATCTGAAAAAACAGGTCCGCAGCGACGATGAGGCGACCCGACACAGATGCGGACACGAGCCTTTCTCCGTTGGAATCCACAAGCCCGCAGTTTTCTCAATTTTATCGGTCTCATTAGGCAGTGGTTCGAGGTCCAGGGCTAGTGCAAGGCAGCGCAATAGCTTCAGGGGTGCATCATCTGAGCAGTCAGGGGCTCTGTGTTGAAGCTGTGCGGAGGAAGCGGAGGAGGAGGCAAGAGGTATTCCTAGACACCGACGTTACCGACATCCCGCCCTTGGAAAGGAGGTTGGCGCTCGAATTTGAGGAGGAGGAAGGAAGATGGGAAGATCAGTTTGATAGTGCCCTCGACCAGAGGTTGGGAAATCAAGGGTTCAATTCTCTCACATGAGTGCTTGGATGCTCCATTTCTTCCAACATGATTCGCATTAAGGCCATCAAAATGACAACAGTTACTTGGTGGCCACCTCCTGGATTCCCCGATACCAAAACAAAAACTCATACATTTCACACTACCACCCAAATAGAGAGTAAAAGCAGGAATGAGACTTGCTGATTGATCAATGGAGACAATACTGTTGCGTCTGCTTCACGTTCTTCAAATGTCACGTGGAACAACATCATGCGACGTGTCCAAGTAGAGTGCAAGTAGCGTAGCTGCTGCAAATTTTTATTCTTCTTTTCCCACAGTTCATTTGCTGGTTCTTGCTGTGAGGAGACTGTAAAAGACAGCAGGTTTCAATGACACCACCGTATTCATTTATTCACTTTATCTTAAGAAGTTTTAGCATTGTCACTGGTTTTGAGGTCATGTTGCTGTGAGATACAGCTATAATTATGGTCATTGGAACAGAAAAGGTGGCTTTTAAGTGGCATCTTTATCCACTCACAAATTTTAATAGTGGCTGAGAAGTATAATTATATAATTTTTTGGGGTTCATGAAGCTGTGAGATACAGCAATAATTCATGTCCTTTGGAAAAACAAGAAATGTGGCTTTTAAGTGGCATTTCTCCCTCACAATTTTTTTAATAGTGGTGAGAAGTATATTTATAATTTTTGGGGTCATGTAGCTGTGATATACAGCAATATCATGGTCCTTTGTAACAGAATTGTGGCTTTTAGTGGCATTTCTCCTCCTCACAATTTTTATGGGTGAGAAGTCATATTTATAATTTTTTGGTCGCCATGTTGCTGTGGAATACATGCAATAATATGGTCCTTTGGAAAGAATGTGCTTTAAGTGCATTTCTCCTCACAATTTTTAACAGTGGCTGAGAAGTATTTTTATAATTTTTTGGGTTCATGCTGCTTTGAAATGATTGCAATATACAGGTCCTATTATAAATAATGTTGTTTCTAAACAGAACATTTGTTCTTCACAATTGTCCAAAGTGGCTCAAGGGTCATGCTTTGAATTTTTGGAGCATTTTGCTTGAAATGCAGCTATAATCAGGTTATTATAAAAAAAATCGTTGTCTCTAACAGAATTTGTTTTCACAATTGTCCCAAATGGCTCAAGGGTCATGCTTTGAATTTTTGGGGGCATTTTGCTATGATATGAGCTATACTACAGGTCCTATTATAAAAAATTGTTGTTTTCAACGAAATTTGTTCTTCACAATTGTCAAGAGTGGTCCAAGATGGTGCTGTCAGAAACAGGAATAGGTAGGACACTGTTAATGGGCACATATTGCAAAATGATTGTTTTTGCAAGATCTTTAACATAGCTATCTATCCCTGTATTGAGAAAAACCCCTATTTAATAAAATAAAAAAGAAAAAAGACTGGGGGATTCCATCCTATTTTAAAAATGTGTTTTCTAGAATTAAACTACTAAAAACTTGATGTACAAAATAGCTGGTAAAAAAATTCTCGAATTGTACAAGGGAGGTACAGGAAAAATTGACCAAAATGTAGGTTATTTTAGAGGACATGGAGTATGGAGCACGGGACAGAGAACAAAGTACAGAGACAATTTCCTCCAGCACGTTGAGTAAAATGAGAAAAAGAATGCAAGAAAAAGGGCACCTGGGTGGAACAGGAGCGGGTTTAAACCCCCAGTATTTCCAAGTGAAGCTCAATTGGGTCAGCACTATACGGAGGGGCAAGCGCTACCCAGGACAGGGACAGTATATGTCCAGTGAAACTAAAATGGTGGTTTAAAGACTCTTTTTCCGGCACTTTTTAATCTGGTGTCTGCAGGTTTGGGGGTCATGCTGTGGCCCAGGGGCAGGGATAGTCTATGTCCAGTGAAAAATAAAATGGTGGTTGAAAGACTCCTTTTTACGGCATTTTTTAATCAGGGGTCATGCAGGTTTGGGGCTCATGCTGTGGCCCAGGACAGGTATAGTCAATGTCCAGTGAAACTAAAATGGAGGGTTTAAAGACTCCTTTTCCGGCACTTTTTAAATGTGGGGTTATGCAGGTTTGGGGCTCATGCTTTGGAGCTTGTCTGGTATAGTCTATGTCCAGTGAAAATAAAATGGTGGTTGAAAGACTCCTTTTTCCGGCACTTTTTAAATGTGGGGGTCATGCAGGTTTGGGGCTCATGCTGTGGCCCAGGACAGGTATAGTCAATGTCCAGTGAAAATAAAAGTGTGATTGAAAGACTCCATTTTCCTGCACTATTTAATCTGGGGTCATGCGGGGTTTGGGGCCCCTGCTGTGGCAGGACAGGGATAGTCAATGTCCAGTTCAACTAAAAGGGTGGTTGAAAGACTCCTTTTTCCGGCACTTTTTAAATGTGGGGGTCATGCAGGTTTGGGGCTCATGCTGCATTCCAGGACAGATTTTCAATGTCCAGTTCAAGTAAAATGGTGGTTAAAAGACTCCTTTTTCCGGCACTTTTTAAATGTGGGGGTCATGCAGGTTTGGGGCTCTGTGTGGCCAGGACAGGTATAGTCAATGTCCAGTAAAAACAAAAATTTGGTGGTTAAAAAGACTCCTTTTTCCGGCACTTTTTAAATATGGGGGTCTTTGCAGGTTTGGGGCTCATGCTGTGACCCAGGACAGGGATAGTCAATGCCCAGTTCAACTAAAATGGTGGTTGAAAGATCACTTTTTCGGCACTTTTTAAATGTGGGGGTCATGCAGGTTTGGGGCTCATGCTGCGTTCCAGGACAGGGATATCCAGTTCAAGTAAAATGATGGTTCAAATCATACTGCCTTCTGGCACTTTATTTTTTGGGTCATGCAGGTTTAAGGGTCATGCTGTGGTACAAGACAGGGATAGTGAATGGTCTGTGATTTTTTTTCTGTGGCTTTTATAACCTAAGTGTGTTGCCTAAGATGTAGCACGTATCCATTTGACTGCTGTGGATTTTAATTCCTGCTTCTCCAGTCCTGTTTGGGTGTAAGAATGAAGGTGTTGTTGCTCTCCCATAGACTTTAATGGTCATCGATCATAATCTGGCGATGGCCAACGTAATCGCTCGACACTACTCAGCAGCCCATCACTCGCATTCGCGGATAGATTACTTTTTTGGCAATGTTCCGACCCTGAGATGCATGGCGACTTCAGATATTGGTGCCATTACATGGTCAGACCATGCGTCCATAACTCTACTCCTGACAGCAGACCACACCTCTGCTCGTAGGTGCCACTGGAGGCTGAACGAAAGTATTATCAAGAAACCTCAATATCGAGACTAGTGTTATTATCGACAAAGTTGAAATCGGCATGGTTTTTATGTTGATCGGATTTTTTAGATCACGCGATAATTTAGGTGAAAATCTGCGCATAATCTATTAATATCGCACCATTTTCAGCACTTCCTGTCATTTTGGCAGCCAGCAAATCAGCTTAGATAATAGAGCAGGGTGAGCTGAGTGTGCGACGTCATGGGTGGGATGTGTATGGTTGCGATTGGCTGGAAAAATGACATGAACCCCGTTTTACATAGAACAGCCCTTCCTGTTCAGCTCAGTGTGTTCTGTTATCATAAGAGCAGGACGTGTGCTTGGTCTCTTCAAAACAGTCAGCGAAAATTTTTCTTTTGTTCAAAAGGGACAACAATGTTTTTACTGTAAAACTTTAGAACTTAGTAGATTTAAAAATTTTCATTTTTTTAGTTACTTAGGCTGAAAATTTTTAAAAGGGCATCTAGCGCTTTTAACACCCGGGGGGAGGGGAGGGGGGGTTTGTGGGCGAACACAGAAAAAAGGGCTGGCAGGCAGGCAGACTGTGCTTTGACCCTGCTTTGGGCAATGGGTTGTTTTTTGGACAGTTTTTGGCCAGTTTTTTGGGTTTGGAAATATTACTTGTATTTTGGGTTCAGCCTTATTTATATTAGGATAAGATTTTTCTAGTAACGCGGGTGTATTTGATAAAACCCTTAAAACTTTTTATAATCTTACCCCGATTTAATTGGGTTTTTTTTTCACTTTTTTGCAGCCAGTTTTGTTCAAAGACCCACTTTGTTCTTACAATAGGATACTAAAAATTTTCTAGTCCCGCGGGGTATTTATAGGGCAAAAACCAAATTTTATTATCCGTAAAACAATTTTAAATTTAAGTGTTTTTCCCCCTTGGCCAGTCCAGCTTTATTCAAAAGACCCCCTTTTTTAATTACAATTTGGATTTCCCGAACTTTTTGTCACCGCTGGGTATTTTTTTGGTTTCAAAAAACCCCGTTTTAAAATTAAACCGTTTTTACAATTTAATTTTTTTTATTTTAAATTTGGGGCAGGCCCTTTTTTTTTTAAAAACCCCTCTTGTACTGATATAAAAACCCTACGGAAAATTTTTAGTAATTGGCAGGTGGGATTTCTAGGTTTCAAAAAAACCCCTATTATTTCCCCTAAAAATTTTAAATAGGTGTTTTTTTTTTACTTTTGGGGTGGCCCAGTTTTGCTCATAGGCCACCTTGCACTAAAATTTTAAAAACGCAAATTTTTTAGTCAACGCGGAGGGGGAAATTTATAGGTGCCAAAAAAAACCCTTTTTTTTATCCGGATACATTTCAAATAGGTGGTTTTTTTTTTTTTGGTGCGGCCCATTTTGTTCATTTTAAACCCCCCCCCCCCCTTGGCCCTTAAAATTTTAATACAAACAATTTTTTAGGGGAAACCCCAGGTTTTTTTATAGGGGGCAAAAAAAAAAACCTTTTATTATCCCTTTTTACCCTTTTAAAAAGGTGTTTTTTTTTTCTTTTTGGGGCGGCCAGTTTTTTTTTCATTAAAAGCCCCCCTTTGCCCCTTAAAAATTTTAATATAGAAAATTTTGTAGTCACCGTTTGGTGGAAATTTTTAGGTGCAAAAAAAAACCTTTTTTGATCCGTTTACCCGTTCAAATAGGTGTTTTTTTTACTTTTTGGGGCGCCCAGTTTTGTTCATAAAAGCCACCTTTCACTTAAAAATTTTAATACAGCAATTTTGTATTTACCACAGGGGTTTTATAGGTTTCCAAAAAAAAGCCCCTTTTAAATTTTCCGGGTCAATTTTAAATAGGTGTTTTTTTTTTACTCGGTGCGGGCCCAGTTTTGTTTTAGAGCCACCTTGACTTAAATTTGAATACACAATTTTTTTAGTTTACCGGGAGGTTTATTTATGGTGGGGAAAAATCAAACCTTTTTTTTATCCGTATACAAAATTTTTAAAAAGGTTTTTTTTTTCCTTGGGTGCGGGCCCATTTTTTTTATAAAAGCCACCCCGCGCTTAAATTTGAATTTCGCAAATTTTTTTTGTCCCCCCGCAGGTGTATTTATAGGTGCCCAAAAAAAACCTTTTTTTTTTTTTTATTTTTCCGTTTTTATACAATTTAATTAAAGGGGGATTTTTTTTTTACTTTTTTTGCGGCCCAGTTTTGTTTATAGAGCCCCTTGCACTTAAATTTGAATAAAAGAAATTTTGTATTTAATGTTGGTTTATTTCATTTGGGGCAAAAAACCCCCCGTTTGTTAAACCGTATAATTTTTAAATTTTTAAATAGCTGTATTGCCGTGGTGCCCCTAGTTTTTTTTCAAATTGCCACGTTGTACGGAAAAATTCTGTAGCCCAAATGTTCTCGTTTTTTTTTTGTGCCAAAAAAAGCAATTTCCATCCGTGTAACCCTTTTGAATAGCTTTTTGCGAAACGTTGAATCTCATTTTTTCGCAGATAGGGCCGTATGATTTTTGGGGTTTAAAAAATATTTAATTTCCCAGGGCCCACTGGGGAGTTTTAAAACCCTGGGGCTGAAAAAAGAAAAACTGTTTTTTTTTTTCTTAGGTTCTTCCCCCAGGGCCGGGATTTCACAGGTATTTGCAAGAAACATTTCGTTTCTAAAAACCAAAAGGGCTGAAAAAAAAATTTGAGGGGGATTTATGAATTTTCTGTGTTTGCCCCCTTTTTAAAAAGAGTCTTCAAAAAAAATTTTTATAAATTTTTTTTATTTTTGAACAAGGAGCGAAAAGCAGGTGCAACGAGCAACGAGGGGGAGGGCATGGAGGTGAAAGGGAGAGATAAGGTGGTTTCCCTTTCCCGTGCTGGCGACAAACCGCATGCCAGGGGGATCGTCGGGTTTCAAAAGGGCCCGTCGGCCCTTTAAGCTTTGGGGGGGCCCTGTAAATTTAGTTAAAGAACAGCGTCGCCAATCCCGTTCTTCGGGGAATTAAAGCAACCTGCAATCCAGCGGGCTTACCTCCCTGTTTCCCCCCGTCACGGCCACAAATGTCGCATCACATCATCAAATCCGTCCCAAATCATAGCTTCCCCTCCCCAAACCCCTCAGCGAAGGGAGGGCCCCAAAAGGGCAACTCGTGTACCCACCATGGGATAATCCTTTTTCTGAAGCCCCTTTTTGATGACAAAATGGGGTTTGGGGTCAGAAGGCATTTAAAAGATCAAGAGGCCAAAGAGGATGTTTTTCTCCCTTGGGGCCCAGTTACTGACCCCAAAGGAGGAAAAGGAACCCGGGGTCAATCGGAAAAAAATCCCGGGCGTGGGGCAACCCCTTGCATGCCTCTTGCTTTACCCCCAAAGCTCTGGTGGAATGTAGGAGACCAATTCACTGTGTTGATGATGGTCTTTTAAACAGAATTTTGCGAGGCTTCACATTGGACGAAAAAAAGACGAGGGGGTAGGTCATAGGGGCCCCGCCTAAAAAAGGAGGGGGGCGGTCCAAACCCCGTGAGATGATTCCGCAGCCACATCAGGGAAACACCGCTCCTCGCTTATCGCCCCCAAAACCGGGACTCTCAAGCCGGGGGTTTTTTCAGCAAGCCTCTGATTCCCCAGCGATGTCATATGCCGCCTTTCCCGAAAACCTCATAAGGAAGAATCTTAGGTTTAACCCCCAAAACAACAGTCTAGCCACATGCAGCAAATGCATGATTTGAAATGAGGAAACACTTGGCCAAAAAAGGCCACACCCCCCCGGGCTTCCAAACTGTCACACCCCGTCTCCGCCCCCCCCCTCCGCCACCACCAAGCGTTCCCTCATCCCCATGTCCTCAGAGTCATGAAAAGGGATCACCCGCTTCCCTCCACCGTCGCCCGGTACCACCAGCACCACCAAGACCCCATTCCACCCCCCTTTCCTTCCCCGTTTGCGACCTGCACGCCGTACAGGGCCAGTCTAGCGCCCGCCTTTTTGCTTCCCGGTTTTTGGGGAAAGAAACACTTTAACCAAACCCTCCCAAAAACAAACCTGAATGCGCATTGCCCGGCTTTTGGCCTTGGAAATGTTGCTTCGTCTGGGGGGACACAGATGGGTTCCGCCCGTCATGGCCCTTGCCTTTTTCCCCAAAACCAATGCCGAGCAGGCATTTCTTTCCCAAAAAGCCGCCCTCCCTGGCCCGCCACGTGTATCTAAAATTTCAACCGTTGTCTGAAACTGTGTCCGGAAAAGTCCATCTAACACCGAACTGGACTAGTAAACACGGCCCAAGGCCCTATATCTCTGTGACAGCTCACGGGGGAGCTGGGGGGATGTTCTGGTGGTGCGGGGGCTCTCAGCTCGGCGCAGCTCTTCAAACCCAGGATGTGAGGGTTCTTTTCCCCCCAAGGCCTTGGGGGCATCCGGGGCCCGAGAAACCCGGGCCGTTTGAAATTAATCTTGGGACCATCCCCACATCAGGAGCGTGGGGCTCTCCCAACGAGACCGAGGCTGGGCTGGTGCAAGAACCTTGTGCCAGGGAAGTGGTGTGCGATAACGGTCCAAATCTGCTGCGCGCCCCCTTAAGATCGTAGGCTTGGATCACATCCCTTACTGGAACATGCCCGATGAACCTTTGTCGTTTCAGTTGAAATTTCTAAAGCACTACCCGGGTCTGGACTGCCTGCGAAGAAGGCTCGAGGTCTGCTTCGCACTTTCCGCCGTTCGCACCATGCTTCGTCCCACTTGCTGCGTTGCAACGTCATCTCGGGCCTCCCCGTTAAAACAACCTCTCATTGTTTGACCCGTGGCATAACACGCTGAATTACACCCTCCACATGCTCCAGCGATTGTGGGCAGCAGCGCAATGCCATGTACGTAGTTACTGAAGTGACACATGTAATAGAGCCTGCTGCACCATCCTTGCCAGTTTTGAAGAATCCATCAAAATGTCAGTGCGGACAATGCCCTTGTCAGCACTAGGCATTGTGGTGATCTTAGTTCTGAATGGATCAATGAACACACTGAGATACATCATGTCCCCCGCCAGCGCGAGGAGGAGACCGGACACAAAATGCGACACGGAGCCCTTTCTCTTCCGTCGAATCACATAGGCCGGCAAGTTCACAATTTTTATTGTCTTCATTAGGCAGGGTACGGGTCCAAGGGCTAGTGCAAGGCGCGCCTCAGCTCTCGGGTGCATCATCTGAGGCAATGTCCAGGGCTCGTGTTTTTAAGCTGTGCCGAGAAGTGAGAGAGGTGTATTCCTGAGCACCGACGTTACCCAGAGTCCCGGTCTTGGAAAGAGGTTTGGCGGCGAATTTGATGCGGAGGAGGAAGATTTGGGAAAAAAATGGAAGATCAGTTTGCTAGTGCCCCCTTGATACCCAGAGGCTTGGAAAATCAAGGCTCCATCTCTCACATGGTGCTTGGATCTCCCATTTCCTCCAACATGATCCTCGCCCAAATTTAAGCCGATCCAGAAATGAACAACCGTTACTGAGTGGCCACCATCCCGTCATCCCCCGGTTACAAACAAAATTCAGCACTTTCCTTCCTCCCACCCAACATAGAGAGTAAAATGCAGGAAATGGAGACCTTCGCTGATTGATCAACTGGAGACATCTGTTTCGTCGCTTGCACATCCCTTTCAAATGATCACGGTGTAAGAAACAACTTCAGCGACGTGACCAACAGTAAAGTGCCAATATCCGTAAGCGCAGCAGCAGGCCTATGTGGCAGAAGCCTATGGGTGACCTCGGCCATCTTTATTTACCACCTCAACAACTGCCATGAATGCAGGGCACGACATACATCACACAGAGACCAGCTTAAGATCATGGTCACGACCTATCTGCGACTCAAACACCGATGTTTTGGTTGTGTTCCGGATCCCAATAGACTTCTGGTATCCAAAATGGAAAGAATGGCCTGAGCTCGCGTCGCCACGCCATAGAGGTGTTGTCCTGCCCAGCATCCAGCGTCATATCTGATCGACCTTCAGCACAGCAGGAGGAGTCATTACAGACAAACGCAACCGGCGTTTCCACAGATAATGTGGATCATTTGACTTTCATCAAGATAATCAGGCATGGATCTCTGATGTGTTGTGGCCCAATTTTGGGGGTCACCGATTAGTTGCCGGTCTACTTCACATTTCTTCAAAGAGAAAAAGGTCCCTTGAAAAATTTTTTTCTTTTTAAAAGATCATTTTCTCTTGCAATTTTTATTCTCAGTTCCCAAAAGATTTTTTGCTGGTTTTTGGGTGTGGAGATGTAAAAGAACCCAAGGTTTTTATGATAAAACGTTTCCATTTTACTTTTGAATTTTCCGCATTGTCAATGGTTTTTGGGTCATTTGCTGTGGAACCAAATATAATTTTGGTCGTTTTGGAAAGAATGTGGGTTTTGTGGATTTCCATACAATTTTTATTGTGGGAAAGTTTTTTTAAATTTTTGGGGTTTGTTGTGTGAGATCAGTACAATCAGGCCTTTGGAAAGAAATTGGCTTTTAAGTGGATTTCCCATCCTTTTTTTTAATAGTGGTGAGAAAATCTTTTATAATTTTTTGGGGTCATGTTGCGTGAGATACAGCTATAACATGGGCCTTTTGAAAAAGAAAGGGGGTTTTAAGGGCATTTCCCCCCACAATTTTTAACGTGGCTGGAAAGTCATTTTTATAATTTTTTTTGGGTCATGCTGCTTTTAAATGCAGCAAATACGGGGTTTATCAAAAAAAAGGTTTTTAACAGCTTTTCTTTTCCAATTGTCAAAAGTGGCTCAAGGGTCAGTCTTGAATTTTTGGGGGCTTTGCTGTGAAAGAGCTATAATACAGTTCCTATTCAAAAAAAATGTGGTTTCTACAGACATTTTTCTTCACAATGTCAAAAGTGCTAAAGGGGTGATGGTGCTGTCAAAAACAGGAATGGGGTAGGCACTTTTAAGGAAACTTTTGCAAAATAACTTGTTTTTGCAAGATCTTTAAAATAGCAAGCTTTCCCGAGGAGACAACCCATTTTACAATTAAAAAAAAAAGAAAAAAAGAATTTGGTGGGATTCCATCCTTTTTTAAAATGGTTTTCTAGAATTAACTCTAAAAAATGATTACAAAATAGTTAAAAAAAATTTTCCTTAAATTGTACAGGGGGGGTACGGGGAAACTTGAACACTTGTAGGTTCCAGGACAGGTAAGTCAATGTCCAGTTAAACTAAAAATGGTGGTTGAAAGCTCCTTTTTCCGGCATTTTTTAAAATTTGTGGGGTCATGCAGGTTTGGGGCTCATGCTGGGGCCCCGGGGACAGATATGCATAGCCCAGTTAACTAAAAGGTGGTTGAAAGACTCCTTTTTCCCGGGCACTTTTTAATCTGGGGGTAAGCGGGTTTAAATTTGGAAATTTAGCGGTCCGGAAGGCATATCAATTTCCGTTAAAACTAAAATGGGGGTTTGAAAAAAACCCCTTTTTTCCCGGCCACTTTTAATCTGTGGGTCAAAAAACGGTTTAATTTGGTCATACGGGTACAGAAAGGTATAGCAATGCCCAGTTCAACAAAAAATGGTGGTTCAAAGACCCCTTTTTTCCGGGGCACTTTTAAATTTGTGGGTCATGCAGGTTTTGGGGGCCCCCTGTGGGCCCCAGGACAGTTTTAAATTGCCCGTTCAACTTTTAAAGACCCCTTTTTTTTGGCACTTTTAATCTGGGGAAACAAAGGTTTAATTAAACTGGGTCCGGGACGGATGTCAAGTCCAGTTCAATAAAAGGGTGGTTAAAAACCCTTTTTGGATTTTTTTAATTTGGGGGTCAGCAGGTTTAAGGGTTTTGGGGGTAAAAAAAGGGGTAAGCCCCTTCCAATTTTTAAAATGGGGTTCAAGATCCTTTTTCCCGCCTTTTTAAATGGGGGCTTCCCAGGTTTAAGGTCATCGGCAAATCTATTATCGACTATCAAAAAGTCTTGATAATGCCGATATCGCTATCACCCCAAAGAGTAGTGACGTAAAACCCAACCCAATCAAGAATACTATGAGGTATCCAATTTCTTTATTAATACCGTATTTACACCTTTATCAGTGTTCATTAAAAATTTATTCCGGAAGATAACTTACAAGCAGGGCGTAACTTTGGGTTTAAAAGTGGGGGGGACCAATTTCCCTCTTTTCCCCTACCCTTCCTTTCCCTCCCCCCTTCACTTGCCTTCCCCCCCCTTCCCTTCTCCCCTCCCTGCCGCGTGAAGCGGCCCCCTCTGACCCAGTAGAAGGCCCGAGGGAGTGCTGTGACTCCCCCAAACAGGTCCGGGGGGGGTCCTTTTTGGCAAAATTTTTTGGGGCCCCGTAAGGGTGCTTTCACACGTTGCATTGTTGGTGCATTTTTTACGTGTTTTTTCAATGCGATTTTTGTGCAGCAATGTACAGCATTAATTGAAAAAACACACCATGTGAAAGCACCCTAAGGTTATGAGTGGCTCTCTAATTACTGAAGTTTAGAGCCGGACTAGGACAAAGAAGCAGCCCTGGCAATGAAACCGAACCAGCCCACCTATAATAATTCCCCCTTCAGATGGAAATAAAAAATGTTGTGCAATGCAGCAAATTTCGCTTAACCCCTCTCATCCCCCATCATTGTTCTATTAAATTTGTTATACACACAACAGAATAGGGGAAAATAAAAAAAAAAATTCACTGTTTCCCATAGGAATCACTTATGTACATACTGTACCCAAAAATTTTTTTATTGCATACCATACACCAGAAATTACTTCATGCCCCCAGAAATAAAATTTATTACACGGCAGCCACATAAATTTCATTACTAACTGCACCTTAGAAAAGGGAAAGCACATTTATCAAGAAAATAATATAATTCATTAACCCCAAAAAGTGACAGGGGGGGAGTCCGGAGTCGGTGGCTATTTTGAAGGAGTCGGAATCGTATAAAAAGGGCCCATCGACTCCCAAAAACATAATAAGTTGGTCCAGTTAGTTCGTGCAAAGGCAAGAGGAATTGGGGCCCGCCAGTGCTACTCTCCATATCGTCATCTTATCACATGAGGGTGTAATTGATGACAAAGGAAAAAAAAGGGAAAGCGCTGCCCCAGGGGAAAAGATTTAGCAAAAATTTTTACCTGTTTTCAAAGAAGTAGAAGATTTTAAAACCTTTTATCAAAATGGGCTGTGGGTGAGGGAATTCCTTTATACCCTGAAAATTGTTAAGATTTTGCCCCTCTGTCACAACTTTTCCCCCAACCCAAGGGTTTGTGTAAGAGGCCTTTTCTAAACCTGAAATAAAGAGATCATATTTTAAAAACATCTATGCGGATTGATTGAGGGAATTTCTATTTCTCCCGAACAAATTCATAACGCCCCAAATGTTCCTGCAGTTTTTTTGCATATTTACAATTTTTTGTGTCCTAAAAATCATGTCCAATAAATTTATTTTCACTGACAAGCAAAATGGAACCCAAAGGGTTTTAACCCTTTTGGCTTCAGGCTCCTTTTCCACCATCCAATACGCTTTGTACATTGGCTACTGTAATTGTATAAAACAAGGTTTATCTGACCCATTTATTTTCATAAAATTTTTACTTTGCAAGTATTAAGCATCTCTTTGTTACAATTTTTCTCCTAAAAAACAAAATGGGTTAATTTTTTTTATTTTGTTATTATTGGGAAAACCACCTTGGTTTTCAAAAACTGCCTGAATCCTTCTGGCTCTGAATCAGATTCAAACACATCTTGACCAAAAAACTTATCCCAGGTCTCTTCTAAAACATTTTCCCAAAGTTGGTGCAGATGGGGCTTGGATTTTTAAAAACAGCTTTTTTTTTTCAACTCTACCCCTTTAAATGTTTTAAAAGATTTAAAACATTTTTTACCCCTTTTGTTGTCAGTGTCTGTTTTTACCTAAATAGCTTGATTTTTGTATCATAAAGGGGGTAAAAAGCCTGATGTTACCATTTTAAAATACAGTAAAGT
This sequence comes from Phyllomedusa bahiana, assembly GCA_025379985.1. Lineage (NCBI taxonomy): Eukaryota > Metazoa > Chordata > Amphibia > Anura > Hylidae > Phyllomedusa > Phyllomedusa bahiana. The sequence goes on from JAODAL010020053.1 coordinate 47,390, forward strand.
TATCCCCTTAAACATGCGCTGTGGGATGAGGGGGTTTGGGGTTGGAGGGTTTGGGGGGAAAATTAGGGGGTCGGAGTCGGGGGGCCCCGGCTTGCCCACTCCCAGCCCTGGTAATTATAAATTTCACCAACGAACCCTTGAAATTTAATTACTTTTCTCACTGTACACCAGAGATTTTCAAACACCCCCATATCCCCGGATTTCATCACACCTACCCCCAAAATTACGGGACACATTGTTAAACCCAGAGTTACATTAAATTGTAAACCCAGAGATTACATTACCACTGTACAAAAGAGATTAAAATCAAACCAAAAGGGAGCCCAAGAGTTTAAAAATCCCCACCTTTGCCCAAAAGGGTTACATACAAACCCAACCCCCCGAGAATTTCATTACCCCTGTACCCCAAGGGAAATTTTCATTCAACATTGTACCCCAAAAGATTAAAATTTCAATTTTCCCACTGTACCCCAAGAGATTTTTTCACTAAAACAAAGTACTTTCCAAAATTAGATTACAAAAATCATACCCCCTGTTTAAATACATTTTAAAAATGTTTCCCCAGAGATTACCTTTCCCTGTTCCACAGAGATTGAATTTCATTTTTCACTGTACCCCAGAGATTTGATTTCCCCATCTTTCCCCCCATAGATTACTAAAATTACACACTGTACCCCCCAATTACCCTTTCCTGTACCCCCAAAAATTAAAATTAAACATCATACCCCAAAAGAAATTTCTAATTACACACTGTAACCCCCGAGATTACCTTAACTGTACCACAGAGATTGAATTACCCTTACTCCTGTATCCCCGAGATTTTGATTAAAACCCTCATACCCCTAATTATTAATTTTTTCACTGTACCCCAGGGGGATTCTACATTACACCTGTACCCCAAAAGGTTATTAAAATTATAACTTTACCCCCGAAAACTAACAAAATTAAAAACAAAGGGACCCCCGAAATTTTGTGTATATGTTAAAATATTTATTATATATATATACTTTTTATATATATAAATATATATAAAAAAGGGCACATACAAAACTTGAGGTGGGTAGCATGACGGTTTTTTGGGGAGTTTCGTTTCTTGTTGGAAATTGGCGCTTAAAAAAACGCAGGGGAAATTCCCAAAGGAAACAAACACCATACTGCCCGGGGCAGTTTCTGCCTCCTATCCTTTTTGCTGTTATTAAAAATAAAACGCCTCGAGAATTCTTTTAAAGGGGTTGACAGTACAAAGCCGAAAATACTCTAGTAAAATCAGTGTATCTAAAAAAAGGGCAATTACACTGATTTTACATAGGGTTATAATCCCGTCGGGTTTGGGCGCCAGTTCTGAAACAGACAAAGCATGAGTCCAACCCCCGAATCAGGCCCTCCCTTTTCTTCCTTTGAAGTTTCCCTTAAGGTATGTTTTTACACGGGTTTAAAGCGGGGGTTTTAACTGGGGCGCTTGTTATATGCCGGGGGGTTTTTAAAAAGTTAAAGCCCGGTCCAGTCCAAAACTTCCCAAAATTTCTGCCCGGGCTGCTCCATTCACTTTCATTTTCCCCCTCCCTGTAAGTGCAAGGGAAAAAGGACATGGCTTTGTTTCATGGGTGTTTCAGTATATAAAAACATCTCAACTATACAGTACTTTTCCTACTCAAATGCTCAACAAAAGCCTGGAAAACCCCTTTTCCCCTCCTTACCCTGTTCCTGTTGTCTGGTTTCAGTTGGCTTTTTGGGGAAGAGCTTTTTCCCTTTTTCTTTGGGTGAGGGCTGAGCCCTAGGGTGAGTGGGGATACAAAAGAGAGGGGAAAAAATTTCAGCACCAGATACAGGTGTGCGGACTGTTTAAGGGAGGTTCTGATTGGTTTAACAGCCCCGCAGACTCCTGCTAAACCCAAACAAACGCTGCTCTCACTCTGCACTACACTTGAGACTTTCGGGCCCCAACTTGTCCCCCCCGATGGGACGAAATAAAGGAAAGGGAAAAGGGTTAAATTCTTCCCCCTCTGTGCTCTGCTCTCCCCCAAATTTCCAATTTTTTTCATGCCCTTTTATATGGAAATTTTTCTTTATTTAAGTGGTTAAAAGTGGGGGGGGCCAAACCCCCAAAATAGAAAATAGGGGGGGGGGAAAACCCTCCCCTCCGTACCCCCCCCTTAAAATTTTCACCCATGCTTACAAGTCTTGCAGAGACTAGATAGAACAAGACCCGATTACCCTTCAGTAATAACGTTTAAAAAAAGGGAAACACCCACCCAATGTCACTTAAAAAACATAAAAAATCCAAAAAAAACAAAATCATAAAGTATTTGGGATTTTAATACCCATTTACTTTGGAAGACAAACGAAGGGTTTTAAAAACTGGCCCCCCTTTTCGTTCAGTTCCCTCATTTAGAGAACTACTATGTGGTTTGGGTTTTTGCACACTAACCCGGAGAAAGGGGCCCATTTTAGGACAGTTTTAGGAGGTTTCTTTGGGAGCAAAAAAGTTGGGGCCCCAAATTTTTGCTGCTTCTTTTTCGTAGGTGGGCAAGTAGTGATGTGGAGAGGGCATGGGAGGGTTTTTTGCGGGGGAAATTTTGGGTCTTGGGGAACCGAGACCATTGAGGGGGACAAACATTGATGCAAACACAAAAACGTTTTACAATGTAACCCATAGCACTTGGGAGGGCCCGGGGGAAGCAAGGGCTTCTCATCATGTGGGGGAAAAAAGGGCTCAGGTTTTCATTTTCAGGCAGCGGGGCGCCCGCAAAATTGGGAAATGTGGCCCTGAGTCAGCAGGGTGGCAAACAGTGGAGGGCGGGACCAAACGTCCAAAGGGGGAGAACCCCCCCACTTCGCAGGGCCCCAAAAAAGTTAAACGGCACAGGGGCTCGCCGAGGGGAAAAGGGGGGTTAAATAGTTTATTAGTGGGGGAATGCTGGCGGTTAAAAAAATTTCCCCACTCGGCGGTGTGGCGTTTTTTTCAAAGGGCCTTTAGGAGCCAAACATGTGTTAAAATGTAATTTAGAAATTTTGTGGCAGAAAGTGAAACGTGTCCCAGGGAGCAAACGGTTTCGCTCACCATCCCCTTGGGGCCCGGGGAAAACTGCAGATGTGTGGTCCCATCCTGGCGCCGCAGCAACGAGCAGTACCCAGTGGCACGCATTTCCATTGCAGCCATTCCGGGTCCACCACCCTGGGGTTTAAGGGGAGCTGTTTGGGCTTTCCCATCGTAACCGGGGCCCCAAAAATCCTGCTCCTCGCCACCTCGTGGTGGGCCCGCAGTCATTCAACCCAGGTCATTTTTCCCCCGACGCAGTATGCGTCCAACCATCATTTAAAGGGGCAGAAGCTGCCAAAGCTCCCGTCGAAGTTGTTGGTTCTGAAATCCCTCCCCTTTCCAAGTGGGTTTTAAATCTGCACTGTTCAGAAAAACTAATGGCTTGTGTCGGGCCAAAAAAGCCCTTATTTTTTTTCGAAAAAGGCTACCGCTCTGCAGAAATTTTTTAGTACAGAAGGGGGACAGTCCCTTTAGCCATTGGTGTCTTTTAAGGTGTACAGCAGCGCGGGGCGTGTGGGGGCTGTAAATTTCAGTTTAGGGCCAGTACTGTCCCTTTTTGGGCCCCCTGGGTGAAAAGGGGCTTCCTGCCCCGCCCAAAACCGCAAAATTGGACAGGGAAAACCCCGGGTTTCCCCCTCCCCAAATTTTCAAAATGCTGTTCCTGCGCCAAAGTCCCCCCTCCTCCCCCACCCAAACCCCCTCAGCCTCCAAAAAGGGTTAAATGCTGCTTCCCTCATACCACATGTGCAGGGGAAATCGGTGTCACGAAATTTTTACACCTGGTTTGCCTGGGGAAAAAAGTCAACAGGGGGGGAAAAAGCTCCCCGCATGCGACACAAAATCAATTTGGGGGCTTTTTTGCAACAACTGCAAATCGGACCTTGGGGACAGACAAAAGGAAGGAAAAATCCGTGGGTGCACCGGGGGGCTTGGGGCCATGGGGCCCCCGCATGGGCCACTTTTTCAAAAATTTTTGTCAAAAGGTTCCTGAAGTCTTCCCCCCCCATCTGAAAAACATTCAAAAATGGACAGGAGTACTCCCCTGTGTAATTTTGATGTCAGCCAGTGGCAGCTCATGCGTGACACCTGCCATTTGCTCAGGCCCTTTTTAGGAGGCCACGTTATTTATCAGTCGCCAGGACTATGGGATGAAAAACGTCATTCCACTGCTTCATGTCCTGGAACAGATGCAGCAAAATCTGTCTGGTTAGGGACTGGAGATGTGGCGACTACATCTCACGGCCATATGAGTCCAGTGGGGGCTGAACTGGAGGAGGAGGATTTTGGGGAGACATGCAGTGCCCTGGCCGAAATGAGTGGTTTTTTTTTACTCGGGTGACAGGAGAGGAGGAGCAGGAGCAGCCGGAGGAGGAAGATGAGGAAGACGAGGCAGATGACCCAGACACACCGTGGCAGTATACAGTGGAGATGGAGGCAGGGAGTTTAAGGAGACTAAGGAGAGTCACTTGCGCAGATGGCCTGCTGCATGCTGATTTGCCTGGCTAGTGACAGCTCTCTGACCTTATGCTGCTGATGCTGATGCTGTTACTGCTGCCGCCACCTCCACACTCTGTCATTATGCCACTCTCTGGCCTACTCATTTTGCTGCCACCCCCAGAATTTTCTTTTTGAAAACTCTTTTAATCATGCTGCTGGGGCTGTTGCTGCCGTCCCCCTCCACACTGTGCGTTGTGCCACCCTTTTGGGGCCCCTGATGTTGTGCCCCCCCTCCACACTCGGGTCTTTGAGCCACTTGTTGGGTCCTGATGTTGGGTCACCTCTATACTCGGTCATTGTCCCACTCGTGGGTTCGTCATTTTGTTTTCCCAACCTCCAAAATGTGTGTTTGTGCCACTCTGGGGGGCCTACCCCTGCTGTTTCCCAAAAAATGCCCACTGTCTCACGGGGAAAAACCCCTGGGTTTTCCCCTAATGCTGTTTCCCCCCCCCCCACCATCTATGTTTTTGCCATTTAAATTTTGGTTTTTTCCCCTTCTTTTAATCTTCAGAAGGAATAAAAAAGCATCGGAAATTGTTGATGATTAGGTAGCCCAAAAGAAGATGTTTATATAACAAAGAAGACTAAAAATATCCCATTTATTGGCCCTTTCTTTTTTGGATCAAACCCGTTTTTTTTGGTTTTTAAACCCAAAACTGTTTTGGATTATTGCCAATTGAAAGCGGAAACACTGGGGATGAAAGGGAAAGGGGCAAAAATGATCATTGATCAACCACAATTACTCCCCGACAACCCCCCAAACCTTCCTTTTTGGGGGGCCTCTCCCTGTATCAGCTTTTTAAACAGAAAGGTTCTTTTCATTTTCCCCCGGTGAAATCATCGGGGTGACGGTGAAAAAAGCCCCGGGCCTTGTGGAGTGCCCCTGTGTGACGCCCCCTTGGGTTTCCGGGAAACCTACTATTGTGTTTTTTGACTTTTAAAAAATTTTGTAAAATTTAGCCCCAGTTGGGTTCTTTCCAGTTGGTGCTAAAATATTTTGTCAGGGGGTTTTCCCACTTCGTTATTTGGTCAGTTTTCCCCCTTGTATGTCCCCCAGAAAATTTGAAGGTGAAGGATTCTAAAGCGGGGCTGCCCCATTTGCATGTCATAAAAAAATACAACAATGTATGAAGACCAAAACACGCCCCCTATGCAAATTTGAGCAGGGGCAAAATGTTCTACAACATCTACGGGCTCTCTGCCCCCCCAAGGAAAATAGTGTTTTTTTTTGGATTCCCGCAAAAAAAATTTGGGGGGAAAACTTTTTTTTGTGGGGAAAAATTTGGGAAAATAAAGCGTTTTTTGAGAAATCCGCCCATCTCTACATATAATCGTTATAATGTATATGAACCCAATGGAAACTGTAAGCAATTCTTAGATTAGCAGTCAGGTTTAGATTTCCTCCCAAAAATTCTTACCATCTATTACACAGGAACAAATGGTGAAACCAAATGCCAATGTTTCTACTGAAGAGGTAGAATCTAGCATTGGGGAAAGCTCCAGGGCCCGATGGGTTCTCGGGTGGAATTTTTAAAAATCTTGATTGATTAGATTTCCCCTGTTCTAAACTATTTATAAAGGGGACTTTCTATTAACGGAAAAGATCGACCGGGAATAAAAAAAATGCTTACTTTAAAAGGTCCCCCAAAGGGCCCGGGGAAAAAAACCACTATTATCAGGCTCAAAAGGGCCCAAATTTAACTTTGTTTGACCTAAAAAAAAAAATCTATTAAAGATAAGGGTTTTGGTAGCCCCTCACATGCCTGGCCTAGTTGGTCCATCACAAAAAAGGTTTTGTGGGGATCATAAGTTTTAGCTGTGCTGGACAGAATCATGGGGAGCGTCCAGTGGTTTTAGAGCTGGATGCAGCAAAGGCTTTTGTTTAATACCCCTTTGGGGAAATTGGCTTTTTTGTTTCGTATAAAGGGGGGCTTTTTCAGGAAAATTTTTGAACTTTACTTTCTGGAATTTACAATTCTCCCACTGCCCAAGTTCATATGGAGGGAATTATTTCACCCTGTATTTCCCTGTGTAAGGAGAAAAGGCAGGGTTGTCACCTTTCACGTGTATTGTTTAATTTAGCTGTGGCCCCCGGTGGGGAAATGGAAGTTTCCCAAACCCTTTTTTTTGGGGTTTCCCAGATTGAACCAAGAAAGAAAAAGCGTTATTTGCCAATGACGTGATATTGTTTCTCTCAGATCCCCTCACTTATCTTACTGGTGTTTTTGAACTTATATCTAATTTTGGGTCTTTTTCAGACTATAAAATAAACATCGACAAAAGGGGGTTATCAAAATTAAGAGATCTGTGTCCCTCATCAGCTTGGCTTAATGCAAGCATAACAGTTTTCCTTTTGCTTTTTTAAATCCTTTTATTTTACCTAGAAATTAACTTAGGGAAGTCTTTGGGTTCCCTCTGTGGCCTAAACTTTAACCCTGTGATTTCTAGGATTACAGAAGTGCTTAAGAGATGATCTTTTCTCCCACTTTCCCCTTTTGGGGAAAATTGGAAAAAAAGGGCTCATTTTTCCCGGGGTTTTAAATTGTATCCCCTTTCAGACACTTCCACTCCTTATGAAACATGTACAGTGACTTTTTATAGACTAAAACCCTCATATTCCCGTTTTCAGGGGGGGCAGGTCCTAAACCTTGTATTAAGCTAGAGAAACTCATGCTAGAGGGAGGAGTTGGTTTACCATATTTAAGGGAGTACAACCTACTTTGCTTTATGCACCATGTTTTAGACTGGCATCATGAGTCAAGTGACAACTCAAAATTCAGAGAAAATAAAAGGGGTTTAATTTTTAAAATTTTTTTAAATTTTTATCGCTTTTGAAAAGCAGTTTTACGGGCGCCCCCGGGTTTTACATACGAGATAGAGACTTTAGCTTTGTACTTAAGTTGAATTTGTATGCAAGTTGGAACTAGAGTTTCGATTCGACGAATTTTTCTCAAAAACTCGTTTCATTTCGAATTTATTTTTGCAACAAATTTGTTAAAAAAAAGCTATTTCCCGGTGCAGAAGCCTGATGGGGTTGTAGAACATTTTTGCCATGCAGCAATATGCATAGGGAGCGTGGTTTGGGATTTAAACAATGCTTTGTTTTAGTATGACACGCAATGGCTGGTGCCCCAACCCCCTTAGAAAACGCTTCCCCACTTCCTTATCTGTTTTGGGGTCAAAAAAATGGGCCAAATCACTGAAGGGTAAAGCGCCGACGGGAAAAGTTTAGCGCCACCCAAAAAAAAAAATTAATTTTTTCTTAAGCCAAAAAGTTACTTTTTTTTATTATAAAGGTTTAAACACCTTTTTAAATTCCGCTTTTTGTATTTGTCATATACACAAAAACCCCCATTTAAAGGCAGGTTTTTAAATTTTGGGGGATTGGGTTTTCTGGGAGTTCTTGAAAGGATGACTAAAGGGCCCTCCACTTTCCCCCAAGGGTGAACATCGACAAACCCCCCCAAAAGTCGGGGGGGTTCGCAGACACAACCCCCATTTAGAAAGGTCCCCGGGGGCAGGTCAGGGGGCCCCCACCTGTCCTTTAACCCACCCCTGTCCCTTTTGGTTCCCTCAGCCCGGAACTTCTATGTCGTGGGGGTCTGTCCACTATACAGCGGGGGACGAACTATTTGAGGAAAAAAGAGCAGCTACTTGGGGACAAAACGATGGGGCAGAATCCGTGCTTTTTGCAGTAGGCGGGCAAGTAGGATTAGGAAAGGGGGACGGGGGGGTTTTTGTTGTGGCAGTCAGGGTTTTGTAACTGAGACCGTTAGGAGGACGCAGTAACGGGCAAACATAAACGATGAAAGAGTAGCCGAAACGCACTTGGGAGCTGAGTGAAGCAAGGGGGTTCATCATCAAACGTCGAGAAAAAGAGGGTTACATAGTTACATAGTTTGTAAAAAGGCCCCCCCGAAAAAAAACAAACGTCCAACCGTTTTAGCCAAAAATTTTCTAAAATGTTGATCCCGAGGAAAAGGGAAAAAAAACCAAAAAGGGGAAACCAATTTCCTCATTTTAGGGAAAAAAAATTTCCCTTTTTGACTCCAAACGGGGAATCGGAAAAAACCCTGGAAACAACGACCCCCTCTCCGAATCCCAGACGCTATAAAATTGTTAAAAATTTTTACACTCCCCAAAAAGCACCAAACCCTTTTTGAACTCTGTCTTTAAATTTTCATGAAAAATTTTTCTTTACAGAGGGGGTTCCACAGTCTCAAATGCCCTAACGTAAAAAATCCCTTTTATGTTTAGTATAAACTTTCGTTCCCAGGGCATAGTGGATGCCCCCCTTTTTCTAGAAAAACAGTCCCGGGTTTTAAATAAATCTTGAAATAGTTTTCAAAAATTTACCTTGGGTTTTAATTTTAAAAAAATTTATTTAGGGCCCCCTGACATGCGCAGAGGCGCAGCCAGCAAGTTGGTAGTGAGGCTGGGAGTGAGCAGGGTGGCAGCAGGGCGAGGTCAGGAGCCAAATGGCCACAGGGTGGACGACCCGCTTCACAGGTCCCTTATGGCCCAGAAAGTAGAGGCGCAGGGGCTCACCCAGGTAGCGGCGATAGCAGTCAGTGCGGAGCGTTGGTGCTAAAATCCACCTCTCGGCGGGGGTGGCCCGTTTTTTTTTAAGAAAAACCCAAAGGGGGGCGAACATTTGGGGAAAAGTTGAGTCTGTGGAGAGGAAGTGAAAAGGGGCCCGGGACCTTAAAATTTTTTTTCCCCCCGGCCCTGCGTCAAACATATGCAGCATCACCATCCAGCGACCGTGGGAGAAAAGTGGGGCCAAAATTGGTGGTCCATCCTGCGGGAGAAACAGCCCGCAAATTTGCCGTGGCAAAACATCCCTTTTTGGCAGTCCCGGGGTTCACCCCCTCTGCCCAAGGGGGTGTCTGTCTTTTCCCTCATCTACTGGTCCCGTGCTCCCGTTCCTTGCCACTCATCCCCGCCCGCAATTTCCAAAAAAAAGCCCGTAGCGTCCAAACCTTTCCCACGGGGCAAAAAGGGGTTCGTGCTCTTGCCCAAGTTGGTGGTTTCTGCAAAACCCCACCCCTTTTAAGTTTGGACTCGCAAAAGTATAGAGAACGATGGCTTGTTCTGACCGAGGGGGAGAGTCCCCCAAACCCGGGCATTTCTTTTTCCCAAAAAAGGGAGTACCAGCCCTGCACAAATAGGTAGAAAAGAAAGGGGGGCCAGTTTTTTGACCTGTCGGTGTCTTCCAAAGTGCATTTGGGGCGCGGATGTGTGGGCGGGTTTTTAAATACGGTTTAGAAAAATGTCCTTTACGGCCCACTGGGTGAATGTGCTTCCTGCCCAACCACATCAGCAACTTGGACCGGAGACGCCGCAGCGGAGGAACTGCTCCACATTATGAAATACAAAATCGATTCCTGGCTTTCTCCGCGACATCTGAATATCAGAACCATGGTGACAGACAATGGAAAAAACATGGTGTCCGCACTGCACTGAGAAGGGCTGAGCCATGCGTCCTGCATGATGCACGTGTTTAATCTGGTTGTTAAATGGTTCCTCAAGTCTTCCACCCATCTTCAAGACATTCTAAAAATGGCCAGGAAACTTTGCATGCACTTCAGCCATTCCTACACCGCCAAGCACACCCTGCGGCAGAACGGCCTCCCCCAACATGGGCTGATATGCAATGTTTCCACCCGTTGGAATTCCAGCCTCCATATGTTGGACCGACTCTATGACCAGAGAAAGACCATTAATGATTTCTTGATGATCCAAGCGGACAGGAGTACTCCCCTGTGTGATTTTGATGTCAGCCAGTGGCAGCTCATGTGTGACACCTGCCGTTTGAGGAGGCCACGTTATTTGTCAGTCACCAAGACTATGGGATGAACGACGTCATTCCACTGCTTCATGTCCTGGAATAGAAGCTGCAAAATTTGTCTGGTCAGGGGACTGGAGACGAGGTGACTACATTTCACGGCCATATAAGTCTGGTGGGGGCTGAACTGGAGGTGGAGGAGGACATTGGAGCACAAGCAATATCTGGCGAAATGAGTGGTTTTTCTACCCAGGTGACAGGAGAGTAGGAGCAGGAGCAGCCAGAGGAGGTAGAGAGAGAAGAGGAAGAAGAGGCAGATGACCCAGACACACCCAGGCAGTATACAGTGGAGATAGAGGCAGGGTGTCCCTCAGAATCACTTGCGCAGGTGGCCCGCTGCATGCTGATTTGCCTGGGTAGTGACATCCAAATAGTCCCCATTCGGAAGAGGGATGACTTCTGGCTCTCCACTCTCTTGGACCCTTGCTACCGGTCCAAAATGGGGGCCTTTTTTCACCTGCCGAGATGGAAGACAAACTCAAGTATTATTATTATTATTATTATTATTATTATTATTTATTTTAGAGGGCCCTTACTTCCAGAACACTGTACAATCGAGGTTATATATATATAACATAGGTTAAACAAGTACAAGGGGACAATAACTAACAACTGGTCCAAAGGGAGAGAGAGCCTTGCCCATGAGGGCTTACAGTCTACAGGGAAGGAGGAAAGAGACAGGAGATGAGGGGCAGACATGTTTGTGGGGTGGAGTAGTGTAACAGGGTTATTGTTGGTTATAGGCAATCCTGAAGAGATGGGTTTTCAGGTTACCTTTGAGGCTAGTGTGAATGGGGGAGAGTCTGATGTTTTGGGGCAGTGAGTTCCAGAGTGTGGGGGAAGCACAGGAGAAGTCTTGGAGACGGTTATGTAAAGAGCTGATAAGAGGAAAGTAGAGAAGAAGGTCCTGTGAGGAGCAGAGATTGCGTTAAGGAAGATATCTAGAGATTAAGGCAGAGATGTATGGAGGGGAGCGGTTATGGAGAGCCTTGTAGGTCAAGGTTACTAACTTGAACTGGATTCGCTGGGCAATGGGTAGCCAGTGAAGGGATTGGCATAGGGGCGAGGAAGAGGAGTAATGAGGAGAGAGGTGAATCAGACGAGCAGCAGAGCTAAGGGTGGATTGGAGGGGAGCAAGGGTGCTAGATGGAAGGCCACAGAGAAGGATGTTACAATAGTCTAGGCATGAGATGACGAGGGCATGGACAAGCATTTTTGTACTTTCAAAGTGAAGGAATGAGTAGATTCGGGAAATATTTTACAGGTGGAGGCAGCAGGCAGAGGTAAGAGTTTGGATGTGCGGTTTGAAGGACAGATTGGAGTCAAAGGTTATCCCAAAGCAGCGGACTTTCGGAGCCGGTGAGAGAGTGCAGCCATTGACAGTGATAGAGAGATCAGGTGGAGGGATAGCGTGGGGTGGTGGGAAGATGATAAATTCAGTTTTCTCCACGTTTAGTTTTAGGAGATGGGAGGAGAAGAAGAAGGATATGGACGAAAGACAGTCTGGGATCAAGGAGAGCAGAGAGATAACATCTGGGCCAGAGATTTAGAGTTGGGTATCGTAAGCATACAGGTGGTACTGAAAGCCATGTGATGCTATTAGCAGACCCAGACCAAGACTGTAGATAGAAAAGACTAGTGGGCCCAGGACAGACCCCTGGGGGACACCAATGAAGAGCAGGCGGGAGGAGGAGGTGGTGCGAGAATGAGAGACGCTGAATGTTCGAATGTTACTAGAGATGGGCAAGGGCTGGGATGATAACAGTACTATAGAGACATCCTATATAGTCAGTTGGCCGCTGCCTATCTGCGCCATCATCCATCCTCTCACAGGTCTGACCAGGTCTTCAATCCTCTCGCAGGTCCTCAGCACTCACGTACTACTGCCACGGCTGCTGTGGAGGGAGTAAAGGGGTAGGAGCAGTACCAGCTCCATCAGCAGCAACCTGAGCCTGGAGTCGTTGATGAGCAGCTTTCTTCACCGGCCTAGTGAGGAAGGTACTCACCAGCAGCAGCACCTGGAACAGACCCTGAACCCTGGATTTTCTGGCTACCTTCCTCAGCTACTATTCTGATGCTGCCACCTGCCTGATGCCACACATCTGCTGCCAGCTGCTCCTTCTACCACTCACCACCTTTACCAGGGACTGGTATTGCCATCCACCTCCCCACTCTTCACTGGGCTATTATGTAGACTTCTGATGCTGCTGCCACCTCACCACTCAGGTCTCCTCATGCTGCTGCTGCTGTCACCTCCAGGCTATGTCACCATGTCACTCTCTGGCTTGATGCTGCTGCTGCCACTTCCTAATTATGTCACCTAGCTGCCGCCACCTCAAAATTATGTCATTGTGCCTATCTCCGGTTTGATACTGCTGCTGTTGCTGCCGCAACCTCCACACTGTGTAATTGTTCCAATCTGTGGCCTTTGGAGAAGCCGTAAGGCTCATATGACATGGTCCTTTGCATCAGGATTGCCTGATGATTAGGTAGCCAAAAGCAGGAGTGGATACAAAACACAGAAGACATGCAAATATTCAATTTACTTGTCATCTCTGTTTTGGATCAACTCCTGTTTCTTTTTGGCTTCAGCAATACTGTTGGATTATTGACCGATTGAAAGCGGATTCTTACGGATCGAAGGAAGGGCAAAATGATCAGTGATATCAACGCAAAATTACTGCCGACACCCTCTCCACTCTTTCGGGAGGGGGGGAGGAAGGGAGTCCCTCAGAATCACTTGCGCAGGTGGCCTGCTACATGCTGATTTGCCTAGGTAGTGACATTCAAATAGTCCCCATCCGGAAGAGGCATGACTTCTGGCTCTCCACTCTCTTGGACCCTCGCTACCGGCAAAATGATCAGTGACATCAATGCAAAATTACTGCCGACACCTTCTCCACTCTTTCGGGGGGAGGGGTGGCTCTACATGTATCAGCATTTAACAGAAAAGGTCCTATCATAATCTGTGAAATCATCAAGATAGTTCACCACTATAAGTGAAAAAAGTAAGTTTGGCACAGAGAGCAATATCCCAAAATAGAAAAAGCTGGTTCAGGAACATGTGTGTATATGACAAACACACACACTGTGTAGTTGAAAGGTATTTCACCACAATAAGTGAAAAAGTAACTGTTTGGCACAGAGAGCAATATCCCAAAATAAAAAACGCTGGTTCTGGAACATGTGTGTATATGACACATTCACACTGTGTAGTTGAAAGGTACTTCACCCCAGTAACTCTAAAATCGGAAGTATTTGACATAGAGTGCAATCTAGTGCTGCTGCAGAGAGATCCGTGTACATAAGAGACAGTGGCAAGTGGCAGAATGTAAAATGGCTGGCCTATTTATAGGGCTGTGACATCACAGAAGCTGGCTGGCTGCTGATTGGCTGCATGTCATGGCATTGAGGGCATTCCTTTCTTTCTCCCATAGTTCTTTGCCCCATGTCATGCCATGTGCTCGCGGCCATTTTAGATTCGTTACCACGAATTGCCAGGAAGTTCGGCTTCGTTTAGAATCAAATATTTCCTGAAATTTGAAACGAATTCCACTTTGTTAGAGTCAATTTGCTCATCCCTAGTCGGAACAGGTGCATATTTAATGTACAGTATCTCCAGCCCTCCAATTTTTGTTTTGGATAGTGATTTAAACACTCCTTCCACGTCAGTGTTACTGGCTGTGCCCCTGTTAATATATATTTGTTTTTGTGGAGTGATATGTTGCTCAGCTCTGTGGATCAGTATTACATATGTACAGGTGGTCCTCGGGTTACGTCAGCCCAGAGTTACAATATTTCGTGGTTACGACACATCTCCCATTTACTGTATAAAGCCTTGTTTCGACTTAAGTGGTTTTGCATCTTACTCGTCGTAACGCGAACTACGTGTTTGGTGCGCGCATCGGAATAATACTGTTCAGACTTACCTGCCCCAGTATCTCCAGCACCTTCTGCAGGTTCTACCTCTTCAGACTTACCTGCCCCAGTATCTCCAGCACCTTCTGCAGGTTCTGCCTCTTTTGAGTCATCTGCCCCAGTATCTCCAGCACCTTTTGCAGCTTTCTCCTCCCATTAAGCCTGTATCTCCCTCCCTTGCAACGCCCCTTCCAGTGTGTAAGCCAACCATAGGAATAAAGGTAAGGAATTTTTCTCTCTTTTTTTTATTACTGCTTATTATTCCTGTTTCATTTCATTATTAAACGTATTTTATATGTGTTCTTTGGTAATTACTGTGTTAGGATAGGAAAGTGCTTACAGTATGTTATTTACGTACAGTATTGTACGTATGTTCCGACTTACGCCGAAAATTGGTTTACGACGCGATGTAGGTATGGATCAACATCGTAAGTCGAGGACCACCTGTATATTACATACACAACACTGACCAACTGAATTCACAATCAGTCTGCAGCGATGTTTTATTGACCATGATTGGGCGGTCAACCTTCAAGGTTTTAATCTATTTAGGAAAGACGGAGGGGAGGAGGAGTGTGTCTATATGTAAGGAGTGATATGAAGGCAAATGTGAAAGAGGTAATACAGGGCGGAGTAGCTAATGATGTGGAAACATTGTGGGTGGAAATACAAGGTGGGATTAATGCAGAAAATATTATTTTTGGTGTAATCTATAGACCCCCGAACATCACTGAGGAGATAGAAGAACAGATGCATAATCAAATGGTGCGGGCAACACAGGCAGGTACAGTGATAATAATGGGTGACTTCAATTTCCCAGGCATTGACTGGGGTCACGGTTCTGCATCGACTGAAAAAGGAAGGAAGTTCCTCAATCTGTTAGAGGATAATTTTATGGGGCAGTTTGTGATGGAACCCACTAGAAGTGATGCTCTGTTGGATCTGGTCATTTCTAACAAAGCAGAACTTGTCGGAACGGTCACGGTTTCTGAAAATCTAGGTAACAGTGACCACAATATAATTTATTTTAGCGTAAACTGGAAAAAAGAAAAACAGAGTGGGAAGGTAAAAACATTTAATTTTAAAAGGGCCAAATTTTCCTTATTGAGGGACGCAATACAGGACCTAGACTGGGAGCAGCTATTAGCAAATAGTGATATAGAAGCCAAATGGAGGAGCTTTAAATATACTTTGGGGAAATTTATTGCAAAATATATTCCTATGGGTAACAAGTATAGGCGACTAAAACTAAAACCAACATGGCTTCTACCTTCTGTTAAGAGGGCAATAAACAATAAAAAAAGGGCATTTAAAAAATATAAGTCAGAGGGCTCGGCATCAGCCTTTGAAAATTACAGAGAGCTTAATAAAATCTGTAAAAAAAGTGATAAAAGCAGCTAAAATTCAAAATGAAAGGCAGGTGGCCAAGGACAGCAAGACTAACCCCAAGAAATTCTTTAAGCATATAAATGCCAAAAAGCCAAAGTCAGAGCAAGTAGGACCCTTAAAAGCCTGTGATGGGGAGCTGGTCACTGGTGACCAAGAGAAGGCAGAGGTACTAAATAGGTTCTTCAGCTCAGTAAAATACTATCAATGAGATAGTTTTTTGATGGGGGTGGGCCAATTGCTGATGTTGTTGGTGCCAGTACTGTTAATACATCATCTGCTATAAAAAAATTGGCTCAGTGTAGAAAAAGTCAAGCCAAGTTAAATAAACTGAATGTGAACAAGGCTCCAGGCCCTGATGGCATTCACCCAAGAGTTCTTAAAGAGCTCAGCTCGGTTATCGGTGTGCCCCTGTACATGATATTTAGAGATTCCCTGGTGACTGGTATAGTACCAGGAGACTGGCGCAAGGCAAATGTAGTTCCCATCTTCAAAAAAGGTTCTAAGTCTTGCCCAGGTAATTATAGACCAGTAAGTTTAACATCTGTTGTGGGAAAAATGTTTGAAGGGCTCATAAGGGACTATATACAGGAGTATGTTGACAAACACAATATTATTAGTGATTGCCAGCATGGATTTACTAAGGACAGAAGCTGTCAGACCAATCTGATTTCTTTTTATGAAGAGGTGAGTAGAAGTCTGGATAGAGGGGCAGCTGTGGATATTGTGTTTTTAGACTTTGCAAAGGCGTTTGACACTGTCCCGCATAAGCGTTTGTTAGGTAAACTAGAATCCATTGGGTTAGAGATAACAGTGTGTAATTGGATTAAAAACTGGCTGCTGGATCGTACTCAGAGAGTGGTGGTAAATGAATCCTACTCCGAGTGGTCCCCGGTTGAGAGTGGTGTGCCGCAGGGCTCAGTATTGGGTCCTCTCTTATTTAATGTATTTATTAACGATATAGTGGAAGGAATCACTGAGCCACGGTTTCGATTTTTGCAGATGACACCAAGCTATGCGAGTGGTAGTGCAATCTATGGAAGATGCTGATAAATTGCAAGCAGACCTGGACACACTGAGTGCTTGGGCATCCACTTGGCAAATGGGGTTCAATGTGGATAAATGTAAGGTTCTGCATCTGGGTAGAAATAATCTACAGGCATCATATGTTCTAGGGGGAGAAAAACTTGGAGAATCGCTTGTTGAGAAAGATCTCGGCGTTCTTGTAGATCATAGATTACAAAACAGCATGCAATGTCAATCAGCTGCCTCTAAGGCCAGTAAGATATTGGCGTGTATTAAAAGAGGCATGGACTCGCGGGACAAGGATGTCATTCTACCGCTGTACAAAGCATTGGTGCGACCTCACTTAGAATATGCTGTTCAGTTCTGGGCCCCAGTTTATAGAAGAGATGTAATAGAGCTAGAGAGAGTACAAAGACGAGCAACGAAACTTATAAGGGGAATGGAGCATCTTAGTTATGAGGAGAGGTTAGTAGAATTGAACTTATTTAGTCTTGAGAAAACACGACTTCGGGGGACATGATTAATTTATATAAATATATAAATGGTCCCTACAAAAAGTATGGGGAAAAATTATTTCAAGTGAAGCCCCCTCAAAAGACAAGGGGACATTCCCTTCGACTAGAGAAAAAAGGATTCAATCTCCTGAGGAGAAGAGCGTTCTTCACTGTAAGAACTGTGAATCTGTGGAATAGCCTGCCTGAGGAGCTGGACAGCAGGAACTGTAGAGAGTTTCAAGAAAGGCTTAGATACCTACCTGGAACTAAAGAATATTAATGTGTACGTAGCTAGGTAAAATTCTGGATCCTGGCTGGTGGCGGCTCTGGGGTCAGATATAGGGTCTATACTGGAGCAGGTTGGTTCTTGCCTTGTGGGTTCCAGGGCATTAACCAGTGGAGAGCCTGGGCTTTAAGTCCTTGTCTCTCTCCCTCACCCACATTTTCCCCATCCTTGGTTGAACTCGATGGACATGTGTCTTCTTTCGACCTTACTAACTATGTAACTATGTAACTGTGTCAGGTTGATGATTTATGGAAAACATTAAAATCTGTTCTATTTATTACATCCTTATAAAGCTCACCCGATATTGTGTTTAAACTACTCTTTATTACATCCATCCTTAACGAGTTCATCGGATATTTTCCACACTGTTGCTGCAAGAGAACGAGGCCTTCAGAAATTTCTTTCAGATGATACAGAAAGGGTACAAGGACACTTAATATGTCTAGTTATACTGTGCAGATGCACATCTGCCTTAGCAACAGCCAACTGGCCAGTCATGAGATCCTTGACACATACCAAAGAAAGAGATATGAGGCTGTAACTTGCTGATAACAAATCAGATGTATGCACCAGACCTGTGTGTGGTGTGCATTTCTTAAGCTCTCAGCTGAGACCACCAATTGGCTAGGTGTAAAACAAAAGATAATTCTACACCTCCTATCCTCACCTGAAATTTTGTGCAGAGACGCGTCCGACGAGCCGAGGAGCGAGAGAGCAGCGGGGGGGCGACACGCTGGCCTCGGATGGACGTGGCTGGCCTGTCCGACGTCTTGGAGCCTGATCAACTCCGCTCTCAGTCGGTAAGTTCACTGTTTTTTTATAAATCTGTGATTTATCCATTTAGGACAGTCTGGTGGGAGTCTCTGTCCGTGGTTTTGTCGACCCTCTAATGGGACCTGAAAGCGTCCAGGTTCTTCTTGCCTCCAGGGTGTGATCTGGTCTTGATTCCTCGCGTGTGTATCCATATCCATACACTGATTGACGCCACCAATTGTTGTCTCTGGTTGTTGGCTTAAGTGCATGTGGTGACTGGGTAGTATTGTACTTTTTTCTTCCTGTATTCTTTATGTGGGCAGACAGAACTGATACCCACATTAGTTAGGCAGTCCTGTCCTGCCTGTCCTGTGTGGTATAATGTTGTACCGTGTTAGCCATAGAAAGTAGTAGAAGAGTGAAGAAATCAGGCGATACCTTTTTCATGCTAACTGAGTATATTTGATGGTGAGCTTTCGAGAGAACTAGCTCCCTTCTTCAGACATGATGTTATACAAGAAATTGAAAATTCACAGACTTTTTATACACAAAAGACATGGACCTTCAAAGAAACTTCGAATTCTTAACAATAACAAAATGCAATATAAGCAGAAAGTTATTTACAACAGGTCAAGCAATCAACTATCTGGAAACTTGTGAGTCGTGACAGAGAGGGTCAGTATTTCTGCGTCTTATCTAGCAGCCATCAGGCCGTGATTTGTGACCATCACTGTTCACACATAGTTTGACATAAAACTAGCATGAATATTTAGCCCAGTTTGCAGAGTCTGAAATTTTTTGCATTAATTTAAATTCCCACTCCTTTCTCTCCCTCTGCGTCTTAAAGTGTCCCATTAAAACCATAATTTTCAGATCTTCAATACAATGGTCATCTCTGGAGAAGTGTTGTGCCACTGGAAGATCAGTTCTGCTATTATTAATAGTGGATCTGAAAATTATGATTTTAATGGGACACTTTAAGACGCAGAGGGAGAGAAAGGAGTGGGAATTTAAATTAATGCAAAAATTTCAGACTCTGCAAATGGGCTAAATATTCATGCTAGTTTTATGTCAAACTATGTGTGAACTGTGATGGTCACAAATCACGGCCTGATGGCTGCTAGATAAGATGCAGAAATACTGACCCCCTCTGTCACGCCTCACAAGTTTCCAGATAGTTGATTGCTTGACCTGTTGTAAATAACTTTCTGCTGATATTGCATTTTGTTATTGTTAAGAATTCGAAGTTTCTTTGAAGGTCCATGTCTTTTGTGTATAAAAAGTCTGTGAATTTTCAATTTCTTGTATAACATCATGTCTGAAGAAGGGAGCTAGGTCTCTCGAAAGCTTACCATCAAATATACTCAGTTAGCCTGAAAAAGGTATCGCCTGATTTCTTCACTCTGTCCTGTGTGGACCATAGAGAAATCCTGTTGATAAACAGAAGCCTGTCAAGGGACAGATGATAGAGAAATCCTGTTGATAAACAGAAGCCTTTCAAGGGACAGATGATAGAGAAATTCTGTTGATAAACAGAAGCCTTTTTAAGGGACAGATGATAGAGAAATCCTGTTGATAAACAGAAGCCTGTCAAGGGACAGATGATAGAGAAATCCTGTTGATAAGCAGAAGCCTGTCAATGGACAGATGCTTTATGCCTTTGGGATCGCAAATGACTCTGGACTATGGCCCCATATGGAAGGCGAGATTGTTTGTTACAATAAATGGACAGTTTATTAAAATGGAAAACAAGTGTTGAAAGCGTTACTGCTGCCCAAACAAGTTGGAGATATCAAGATATAAAGGTAAAAGGCCATTCCAGGACAGACACCAATAAAACAAGAAGAAACCACATAGCTGACCACACAGCTAAAAGCAGAAGCCCGAACCAGGGTGAAGAACCCGGCTGTCATGGCCGTAGGGCTGCAAAGAAGAAACACCATTTTAATTTCCTGAAAAGTTGCAAGAACAGGCCAGAGAAGAAAGAAGACAAGAAGAAAAGAAGATTTGGTGTGAGAAGAACGGAATACTAAAATCAGAAGTATTTTGGGCAGTTGGAAAGAGACTGTGTCTTTCAAAGACTTTTTATCCTGTTTTGGCCCAAGCAGCACATGGAGTCACACACCAGTCAAAGACCATTATGGCTGACCTGGCTAACAAGGCTTGGTGTCCCTGGAGTTACTGCCATGTACACTCAAAGATGTCTGCTATGCACAAGAAGCAACGTGGGAAGAAGCACACTCCCAGAAAGTTGGACCATGTCACTATCTGCATTGATCTTTTCTTTGTATGGCCTGAAGTGAGTTCTGATGCTCAAGCGCAAAGCTACAGCCAACAAGCTGCTGTCAGAAGTAGTGGGCATAGAGTTCATTGAAGAAAAAGTCATAAGTCAAACATTATACATTTCATGGAGATAGTCATGAGAAAATCTTTGGATTTGTTAGGGATAAGAGGAAAAAAATAAAGAACTTTTCTTTACTGTTTATCATACCACGAGGTATAGGTAGAGAGGTAGATTTTATATATTTAGTAAGATAGGCCTCAGGCCATATGAGTAGTGTTGAGCGATTGCGTTGGCCATCGACATCGGTCGATGGTCGATAGTCGACCATCATCAACAAGATATTCGAAGATGGGTCGATGATAGCTGATCGCACCGATGTACATTAAAGTCTATGGTGAGGAGCAAACACTTCATTTCTTACACCAAAATGTGTCTGGAGAAGCTGTGAATCTAAACATCCCAACAGTCAAATGATGACGTGCTACTATTAGGCAACAAAACTGTAGGTTATAAAAGCCACGAAAAAAAATCACAGACCATTCCACTATCCCTGTCTTGCACCACAACATGAGACTTAAACCTGCATGACCCACCAAATTAAAAAGTGAGAACGGCAGTATGATTTGAACCATCATTTTACTTGAAACTGGACATGAATATCCCTTGTCCTGGAAAGCAGCATGAGCCCCAAAACCTGCATGACCCCAGATCTTAAAAAGTGCGGGGAAAAAAGGAGTCTTTGACCACCATTGTAGTTTCAACTGGACATAGACTATCCTGTCCTGGGCCAGCAGCGCGATGAGCCGCCCAAACATGCATGACCAGATTAAAAAGTGCCGGAAAAGGAGTCTTTCAAACACCATTTAGTTTCAGCTGGACATTGACATACCTGTCGTCTGGGCCACAGGTGCATGAGCCCCAAAACTGCATGACCCCAGATTAAAAAGCTGCCGGGAAAAAAGGAGTTCTTTCCAACCACCATTTTAGTTTTTCACTGGACATTGACTATTACCTGTCCTGAGGCCAGACAGCCTGAGGCCCCAAACCTGGCATGACCCCAGATGATTAAAAAGTGCCGGAAAAAGGAGTCTTTCAACCACCATTAGTTTCACTGGACATTGACTATACCTGTCCAGGGCCACAGCATGAGCCCCAAACCTGCATGACCCCAGATTAAAAAGTGCCGGAAAAAGGAGTCTTTCAACCACCATTTTAGTTTCACTGGACATTGACTATACCTGTCCTGGGCCACAGCATGAGCCCCAAACCTGCATGACCCCAGATTAAAAAGTGCCGGAAAAAGGAGTCTTTCAACCACCATTTTAGTTTCACTGGACATATACTGTCCCTGTCCTGGGTAGTGCTTGCCCCTCCGTATGAGTGCGGACCAATTGAGCTTCACTTGGAAATACTGTTCCATCCAGGTGCCCTTTTTCTTGGCATTCTTTTTCTCATTTTACTCAACGTGCTGGAGGAAATTGTCTCTGTAGTTTGTTATCTGCCCGTGCTCCATACTCCATGTCCTCTGACTAACCTACATCTGGTCAAGTTTTCCTGTACCTCCATTGTACATTTCAGAGGAATTTTTTTACCAGCTATTTTGTACATGCAAGTTTTTTAGTAGTTTAATTTAGAAAACACATTTTTAAAATAGGATGGAATCCCACCATGTCTTTGTTTCTCTTTTTTAATTGTATTTAAATGGGTTGTCTCAATACAGGGATTGATAGCTATGTTAAAGATCTTGCAAAACAAGTCATTTTGCAATATGTGTCCATTAACAGTGTCCTACCTATTCCTGTTTCTGACAGCACCATCACCCTTGAGCCACATTGACAATTGTGAAGAACAAATGTCTGTTAGAAACAACATTTTTTTATAATAGGACCTGTAGTATAGCTGCATGTCACAGCAAAATGCCCCAAAAATTCAAACATGACCCTTGAGCCACTTTTGGACAATTATGAAGAACAAATGTCTGTTAGAAACAAATTTTTTTATAATAGGACCTGTAGTATAGCTGCTGTCACAGAAAATGCCCCAAAATTCAAAGCATGAACCCTTGAGCCACTTTGGACAATTGTGAAACAAATGTCTGTTAGAAACAAAATTTTTATAATAGGACCTGTGTATAGCTGCATGTCACAGCAAAATGCCCCAAATTCAAATCAGACCTTGAGCCACTTTGGGCATTGTGAGAAAAAAGTCTGTAGAACAAAATTTTTTTATAATAGGACCTGTAGTATTGCTGCATTCAAGCAGCATGACCAAAAATTATAAAATGACTTCTCAGCCACTGTTAAAAATTGTGAGGGAGAAATGCCACTTAAAGCCACATTTCTGTTCCAAAGGACCATGATTATTGCTGTATCTCACAGCAACATGACCCCAAAAAAATTATAAATAATGACTTCTCAGCCACTATTAAAAATTATGTGAGGGAAATGCCATTAAAGCCACATTTCTGTTCCCAAAAGGGCCATATTATTGCTTATCTCACAGCAACATGA